>JAFBJU010000859.1:320271-345399 GCA_016785305.1 Colistium nudipinnis
CCCCCCCCCCCCCCACACACACCCACCCACCCACCACCCCCCCCACACACACACACAAATGGGCCTTGTTAAGTTTGCTGCATTCTTCTGTAGGCACACACATTAATATTACAGGCCAAAGTGACTCCCCTGCTTGGTGTGTTTAAGGGGCTGCTGCAGCAGAAGCAGCAGCAGCAGCATCCCCTTATTTTTTTTTTAAACGCACCATTAGTCGTGGATTGAAACGTGTCCTGGCAGAGGACTTACAAGCATCAGAGCCTGAAATGTAAAGAGGATAGTGCAGTCCATTCCATTGGCATTATTATTCTTTGCAGAGGATGAGAAATCCCTGCAGTCATTTCACTGTTTCTAGTCATCTGTGGTTGTCGGCGCAGTCAGTCCGCCCTCTCCCCCCCCCCCCCCCCCCCACCTCCCCCCCCCCCCCCCCCCCCCCCCCCCCCCCCCCCCCCCCCCCACACACACACACACGGAGAGGAGGGGAACTAGCTCAATAGATGGGTTTTAATACTGGCTGGACAGAGGACTAATGCATCAGCTGCTCCAAAGGCAGGCGGGCAGGCAAACAAAAAAAAAAGAAAAAAAAAGAGGCAGGCAGGCAGGAGTGCTGCACTGCTGAAGCAGCATTATGAAGAGCCAGAATGTGCACGTGAAACGAGTTCTTTCCATTTTTCCATAACTTACCTTCTCATCTTATCATTCCAGTCACTTTTCTCTCCTTGCTCCGGGTTTCTGTTTTTGTTGCTGTCCAGCACCTCTTCCCTCTCCTCTCCTCTCCTGCTGTTCAGCTCAGGACCAGCTGCTGCTCTGCTGAAGGTGATTTTTTGATCTATGCCAGAATTCCCCGGAAGGAATTGGAGCCTGGCTTCCTTCACTTGTCCTGTGCTCGATTTTTTTTGCGCTTTCCCTTTATTGCCTTGCAGTTTGCCTCCCCCCTCTTTTTTTTCCTTATACGAAGAAGCGAGAGTCGATGCTGCCGATTAAATGGATGTCTTGGGTGAGCTCGACCGGGCACTGCAGCCTCTGTGCGCTGTGGAAGTGCGAGATGGGAGGGGTGGGGTGGGGTGCTGGTGTGGGGAGGCATTGGGAGGAGGCGAGGAGAGACGGAGCGCATCACAATACTTCGCAGGAAACTTCTCAATCCATTTTCAATGGTGTAGTTTTTTGGCCACCTTTCGAAATGCCAGCGATTGTTGGGGCCAGATTCATTCACCGGTCTCAGACCTGCATGAATTAAAACTAAACCAGTCGTTTGGTGGTTTTTATTTTAAGCCATGTGTATTTATTGACAGGCAGGAAAAACGCAAGATTTATTGCAGAGGACTTACCGTCACTGCAGCTTCCTACCTGCCATCAGCAATATAGGCAGCTCTCCATCCTGCACTGCAATGCTGCACTTATACTGTCGGAAAGAAAACCAAAAAAGATTATTGCCGTGTAGGTTATCACAAACATTGTGAGAAAAAAAAAATATATATATATAGTTATATATATATATATATATATATATATATAAAAAAAACTATATATAGAGAGAGAGAGAAAGAGAGAGAGAGCAAAGACACAGTACGAAAATAAATAAAGTAATGCAAGCAGGAAGTTAAGCATAAGAGCAATAAGGGAATAAACTGCAGAATAAAATGTAAAGATACTAAACAAAAATTGAAAATAAACACAGTAGTAAAAATAGATTAAAAAAATATCCATGCACAATAAGAGAATAAGTGCAATACGAGAGTGAAATTGAGCTTTATAATATCTGACAAATTCCATCAATGTGCAAGCTCTTTTTTATTGGTTCACCTCTTTAGTTTTTAGTCACTTCCTCTCACCCACCTCTCTCTCTCTCTCTCTACTTCCCTCTCTTGCCGGAGGGTTTAGATTCAGGCCCAGTCCTGTAGAGGCTGTGCTGCGACAAGGGAAAACTACTCGGGGCCCTTTTGACGAAAGGTGCACATCCACGGCCAAGTCACAAGTAAGTAAATGGACAAATGTCTGCACTGGACGGGCGGAAGGCGCACTGTGCTCCGCTTTTCTGTGTGGCTTTGTCAGCACCGGCTGAGGTGAAAGGGAGCGTTCTCTCCGAGTTGAGTGGCCCTGCCCAGAGGAGATGCATTCTCCGCTTGCTAATGAAGTAGACGCTCTTACAACAACCCCCCCCCCCACACACACACACACGCACTCACAAATTGGCCTGCAAGAAAGGTTCTTATAATAGTAATACATTTTATTGATATTGAAGAAAAAAAACAAAAAAAAAACACCCTCACACATTACACAGAAATACATTATCAACCAAACATTGAAACCCAAAACATACTCTGGGCTGGGTTTGGCCCCATTTGAACAACAAGTTTGTCAAAATGACACTGTAAAAAGCAAAAAGCTGCTGGGGTAAAAAAAAAAAGAAAGAAAGACTCATTTGTTGGAAAGGGGTTGTAAGGGCATGGAGAAGTGCAGTCACTCTGACACACACGCACACACTACGCAACTTCTCTGGGTTCCTCTGCGCCTTGCGCCTGAGCGTCATTGGTGGCTCCTTTGTGGGGGGAGGCGTTTTTGGTTACAGGTGTCCCCCCGTTACTCTCCCCCGTCGGGGGTCCCTTATCGGGGCCGGCGTCTCCCACCTCCTGCTTGTTTCCCACTCCCTTGTGTGCGTCCTCCTTGACCCCCTCGCCTTCTCCCATGCGTTTGTCCTCCTTTACCCCCTCGCCTTCTCCATTCTCCTCCTGCTGCTGCATTTGAACGATGTCGGCCATCAACACACTGGTCTCTTTGGCCTCCCTCTCGGGTTGACCGTTGCTCCTCCTGGCACTTCCCCTCCAGTAGTCGGTGTCGCTGTTCAGGTCGGCGCCGCTGCTCAGCCCACGGAGGCGTCTGCTGAGCTGCCACACCTTGCACGTCAGCATCAGCGTGGAGAGGAGCAGGACGACGCAGCCTATGATCAGCCCGCCGCTCACCATGATTGATGTGAGGCATTCCTTTCTGATGGTTCCCCCATAAAATGGGATGAGGGCGGCAGCGGTGGTGGTGGAGGTGGAGGTGGAGGTGGTGGTGGTGGTGGTGGTGGCGGTGGTGTGCGTCTCCGTGGCCTCGGATGCGCCGCCGGCAGCACTGCTGGAATTCGCTGGAAACGTCTGATTGCTCTCGTGCTCAAGTGAGAGAGTGGGTCCATCTCGGCCCCCACCCTCAGCCCCCCGCAACAGGGCCCACGTGCAGCAGAAGAGGAGGACGAGGCCGCGCATGTTGGTATCTGAGAAGGCACGCAAGGGCGGTTATCTTTAAGAAAGACATTCCTCAATCAGTTTGAGACGTTAATGATCTGTTAAATGCATCACAGGAGGCAAAGAGACATCTTTGGACTTTTGGTCACCTCTTTTCATTGATTGATTTGGAGAATACTCCGCCCTGAAAGAGCTCACTGTGATCAGACTCATTTTCCAGGGCGACATTTTTGGTTGAAATACCACAGAGCCGAAGGTGCTGATCATTGTGATGCATTATCTACGTGGACCACCATCATCAAGGTTATTCCATCCGTACAGCAATGGAAACCAGCAGCTGCCTTTTAAATATCTATAAAAGTATAGATTATGGTTGACAACATGTGCAGCAGCACTGTATTCTAATGTATGAATTAATGTATCATCTAAGGGGATTTTTTCTAAATTTTTTGTATTTAAAAAGAGGAACTGTGATTCTTTTCAGACTGATGAACAAACAGTTTTCCACGTAATGTGTACTTCCCTCTAGTAGTACAATCTGATGTTAATCCGATGTTAAGATGTAAACATGTAACACTGTAACCGTATCTTTTGTAAAGGCCAATTTGTAGAAGAAAAAAAAAGTCAAACAAAATGGCAAAAATGAGAAGGAGAATTTAAAACAACAAAACTAACTATAAATACAGGCGTATTACTATTATCCTTTGATCCATTTTCTCCGATTTTAGAGGTTTAGAGGTCATCGTATGCGCGAGAAGGTGCGGCCACTTACACTGGTGGTGGTCTTGATAGAGCTTCCAGAAGAACGGGGGGTTCTGTAGGAAGAAGGGAAGAGAGAGGTGAATGATGAGTAAAGGAAGTGCGATAGATAGATAGTGATCCAAATCAATGGCTCGCTCATGTGTCCGTCTCAAACTTACTTCTCCTTTTGCTCTGAGAGACGAAAAGGAAGCGGCTGTGGCGCTCTATTCAGCTGAGGTGGTTGGCCAGGAAGACATCTGTGCAGTGGAAGGCTATTAAAAGGTTTAGGTAAATGCCTCATGGCAGCACAGTATTTCAGAGAAATGCAAACACCAGGTCTAAAATGGATGTACAACTGCGTATAACTTGTGTGTCTCTTTTTAAGTCCAACCCACTAAAAGTCACCGCTGACCTACCCCGGCATTTTTGTCTTTTACATTCACCGGTGTCCCTTTCTACTTTTGGTGTCGTATAAACGCGATGTGCAACGAGTGCACTGTGGTCAGCTCCAAAATGACATGCGACCGTTCCACGACTCTTTCTCAGGCACACTTGAGTGGCCCTGATGTTTCAAACACACCCAATATACATGTCTAATACTATATTTGTGTTTAAATCATTTTCATTGATTGCATCAGCATTTGTTTTTTAAGTCCACAGTTCCTCTTCTAGTGGGCGTTTCCTGTGTGCTTTACAATCGTTCGGGCTGCCTCCCTGCACCTGTCACTCAGCCAAGTGAAACGCCGACTTGGGCAGGTTTGCACCTTCACGGCACGTGACGCCAGCATCTCTCTCCACACGTAACGAAGCGGAGACCTTGAGAGTGAGTGTTTACCCCCCACTGCATAGGCTAGCTGGCTACCCAAAAATAATAGTAAATCATCGACAGCGACACGTGTGCCGCACAGGGTCATGTTATTCCGCGGTCAGACACAAGGACGGAGGCAAGGTCACGAGTGTGAAAAAACGGACGTGTTGGGCGGCCTTGTGAATTACTGCCACCGAGTGAACGTAACAAGTCGTTATGCCGTCGTAAAAACAGCACATAAATCCCCCAATTAACACCAGGCGGCCATGCGAAATCAGTTCTCCCTCCTCGCACGTCGGCAGGGGTCACCGATGCTGATTCCCAAAAATGGGCAAAATGGGCTCATAGCTCACTAGCAAGTTGCAAATCGAACCACGGTGTTCAGTCGGATTCTACCCCAGGGGGAGGAAAGCGTCATCAAGTTAGGTATGCAAGAGAGGAAGTGAGTAGCAGAAAGCAAAAGCACCTATTCTTGAATGATGGAAAAACAAAAAAAAAAGACACATTCGTTACAATTATGTCATCGTAGCCGTTTGTGCATTTGTCCTCAAAGCCAATATTTGTGTGCACACTCCACCCATATTTTTTTCAGCTCGATCACGGAAGCCCCCCGTGAGACCATCCCCTAATGGCTGACATGCGCAGCCATAGGTTCAGGTGTCAGAGTGGCCTAGTGAAAGCTCTCTCTCCCTCTCTCTCTCCGTAGTGGTAACTCGGTAATGGCACAACAACAAACGAGCGGTTGTCATATGCTTCACCAGACATCCGGGAAATAAAGGGACATTCTGTGCCTGGGCCTGAGCAGTGAGGGAAACCGTTTCCCCTTCGCCAGATACTGGTCACATGATATAGTACCAGTTGGAGTCAGAGAGCGGTTAGATGCAGCGGAGGATACAAGGCCCTTTCTTTTCGGCCGGATTTATAGAAGAATTCACAATCCATCCATCATTCCTATTAGTCAAAGCTCAGGATGCGGCCTTACTGATAACACGTCCCAAGGTCTGAATCCAAGCAGTATTTCTCATTTCTACCGACAGCTCCCCCAAGGCCTCGTATTATCAACTTTTGATTGATTCATCACAGAAAAGGCTGCCTCAGCAAAAATGTGAAGAAAAAAAAACAAGGCAATTTTCTTCAAGTGTATAAAGCATTGTCAATTTCAACCATCCTTAAGGTTCTGGTATAGAGTACAACGATATACACAACAGTGGACCGATAAAGTAAAACCACAGGGTTACTCTTCAATGGTATGACAATGCTGAAGCAGACAATGTGCCATTATTCTCATAAGCCCATATTTAGCCAAGTGGATTTTCCTCACAATTCATGTTGGAGCAGCTTCAGAAATTCAAGCTCACAAACATACAAAGTTGCACTCGTTTCCGGTTGGAATAGTGGATAGGCAGAGAGGTTATAGAAGAAGACTCTTTCACACAACTGCACATTGCACGAAACAATAATAAATTAGCCACAGAAAAAGATAGAAGACCGCAATGAAAAATGTGGACAGCAGGAGACCATATATAAAAAGGAACAGTAATCAATAATCAAGCCATTGGGTGCTGGATTTCCTCACTGGCAGTCTGTCGGAGTTGGAAACAAAACTTCTTCAAAGCGTCCCCCTGAACATCTGGCACCCCACAGGGATGCGTCCTCAGCCCCATGCTCTATACACTGTTCACCTACGACTGTACGACTGACTACCACCAAGACAACACCACCCTGAGGTTCGCTGATGACACCACTGTTATCGCGGTGAAGTGGTGTGAGTCTTGCACTGGTTTTGTTGTGTCTGTAAATATTCTAAAATACCAGACACACACACTGGCCCACACTGACAACCCGTACAGCGTTTTCCCCTGCATTGGTGTTTATTTAAGTTTTGCCCGGATTCGTGTACGTCATTTCTGTTATTACATGATTTGATATTTGTCTTACGTTCCTTATTTGGCATTAAGGGGGAGAGGCAAATCAAGAATTTCAATGTACATGTGACACGCTCTATTGTACAGTTGACAATGAATGCTTGAATTAAAAGAGCACTACCTCTAGTTTTGGTTCAGAAGAGAATGTCTCTGTAAAGGGTGCTGGTGCCACCTAGAGGTAAAGCTGGGTAATTGCGCTCCACTCACTAAAGCTTGCAAACTACTTTACCTCTAATAATAACAGCAGTATACGTTCTGTTGTTACATGACAAGCCTTATTTTTAATCTTCTTCCATGGATGAAAACAGAAACTGTGTGTACAGAATGGTCGTCACATGCAATACAAAAATATGAATTTTTACAGTAACATAAAAACATGTATTGGCCCATTCTAAAAATTGTACAGCTTTTATACAGTCTTTTATACATGAAAAAAATATAAATATATACACATCTGTAATCGCCATAGCAGTACCTATTCAAAAATGTTGTTGTTGATGTCGTTTACATATAAAATGTTTATACAAATATTAGAAGAATCATGTCAAGTTGCTATACATTAAATAATGTATTTACATGGTACGTGACCATTGGTATTTGCAACACAACATTTACCGCGACCGTTCACAAAGAAAAAAAAAACAAAGAAAAAAAAAAACAACAAACGACCCTACGTATTCCAGCATGACACGCCCACTCAGTTGCGCGCATCCAGACGCATCAAGACGCGACACATAAATACAAGCACACCCACCGAAGCCAGCAATCACAAACATTACGCACAAGCGCGCACAAGAGGTAATGTTTTAGGAAGATATAGGACACTTTTGCGCCAAATTCCTGATTTATCTTCTTTTTTTTTTTGCGCAGACTGAATTCACTCAACTTCTTCAGAAACCAGGCTCTTTCTAAGAAAAACCCAGGTACTCGTAAAGTGCACTTTACACTTCGATGAATGGGAACACGACGACTAAAAAGTGTGTAATCATAAATAGCCAGCATTATTCTATTCCCGTGTGGATTGTGGATGATGAGGGGAATATTTCACCCGTTTCCTTTTCCTTCCAGCTTTTCCTGTAGCATCTTCCCCCGTGCCCTGTCCTCCAGCGCATCCAACAAACGGTGGATTGAGCGGGTTATACTCCATAAAGACGACATACGAGTGAGCACACGACGCGGCCTGAGCCTCTGAAAATCTCCCGTTGTGTGCGTGTGTGTGTGTATATATATATATATAGAAAAAAAACCCACTGCAAATATGACCGAATATGTTCAAAACCAAACTCAACAACAGCAACATAGAACAAGTTCATGATTATTTTCCTTCCGGCTGACAAAGTGCATATTGTGTCTGGACATGGGCAGGTGAACGTAAGCACATGCCATCACGCAACCATTTAGAAAACATTTAAAATAAAATAAATCGAGGCGGTTGCATTGGGAACGTAATTCAAGCCACCTGCCAAACGCGTGTCAAACCCATGAAAGGGGGGGGGGGGGCATGGGGGGGGGGGGGGCATGGATAAATGGTCCATTTGGTAGAAGAGGCTGTACGTCCAGTGGTGTGTTGGCTTGTGTGCGTGTTTTCTACAGTGTGTGTGCGTGTGTGTGTGTGTGTGTGTGTGTGTGCGGCCCAGGGCCCCTCGGAGAGAACAACCACGTCACAGCAGCGCAGAGAAGGTGAGTGTCAGCAGACACACACACTCACACCAGTCAGTCTCAGCACACACACACCACAAGCCAGTTATTCACGAGCCTCAGAGTCCCGCACTTTGCCAGACCTCAGCCCACCCAATCGGCTCTTCCCAACGAGAGAGAGAAAAAAAAAAACAAAAAAAAAACGCTACGGTTAGACATGGAAGATCAGACCGTGGGTTAGTGGAAGCAGTGCCTGTGTTCAGGCGGAGGCAATGCCGTTTGATCAATCCTGTGAGAGTTAAGGATTCAGGAGCATGCAAGGCAGACCCAGGCTTCGTTGTGCATTGCTTAACTTTTCAGTGCGGCCGCTACAACCTGGATTGGACGAGAGGGCGAGAGAGAAGAGAGAGGGGAGGAGCAGAGGAAAGCACAAACGTTAGACGGTTAGTTAGTGAGTGGAACAAGGCGCACGAGTGGAGTAAGCGTCGCTTTGAGGAAAAAAAAAAAGCCAGCAGGATATTACATACACGTGGATTAGTTTAAAGGACTTTGGAAAGGTCAGGCCTGGCGAGGGGAATCAACAACAGCGATCAATGTGAGCGCGTTCAGCCCGAGCACACCTCCTCGGGTTTTTGCTCTTTAAAAGCAAACGTCTCTTCCATCATCCGACTAAACAGAACTGTCACTCAGAGGCACAGGATCAATAGCGAGGCCCCTCGACCAACTGGCTGTACACGGAGAACCAAACCAGGAGGCGCGTCGTCTTTGAGCGAAGGTGACAAAGGGGTTTGTTTAAAAAAAAAAAAAAAAAAGCAAAGCGCAAGCGAGAGGCAGAAAACACGGTGTGAAAGCCAGGCTGGAATCAAGTCGCGGAAAACAACGGGGAAGGAGACAAGAAGATGGAATCCACGGGGGGTGCGGGGATGGACGGAGTTACCGCAAACAAACGGGAGACGCTGACAAATGGGGTCGACGACCGAAAAGTGAATTTTTCTCGCATTTTAGGCCTTGTGTTTTTTTGTTTTTTTGAATGTACGTATTAAAACCGAGTTTGAGCTTTGTCAATTCACACATTGGACGGCTAGTTAACAAAGCAATTTATGTAGACCTATTATGGCCTTTTTTTTCATCCTGCGTCGACAATTGACATCTATCTATATAAATATCTCGATATATAAATATCAATTTCACATTTCAGTAAGGGAATTAGCAACGGTAGCTGAGAAGAGCCACGGTGCATTTGCTTCAGTGTGATGCTGAGCAGGATTTATGAAACACACAGACCTATTTATTTAATCTAATAATCAAAACGGATCAATCAAAGATCCATGTGTGCATGCAATTCATAAGGACTAAAAAAATACGTCTCCTATTGAGTGAAGAGCTTGGAGACGATGACAAATGGGACAAAATGGCGAACCGCGGTGTCACCCGACCACACACTATAGGAAATACCCAGGGAGAATAGTTGTGGTTTTGTTTTTACACGTGCAGCGTCTCCACATCGTCCCTTTAGTCGCCCCGGATACCTACTCTGCAGACTTCCAGAAGTGTCCGGGGTGGGACAGCCTGCGGTTGAGTTTGGGCAACTTCTCCAGCATGTCGGCCAGCTGGGTGAAAGTGGGCCTCTCTCTCAGGTCGTAGTCCCAGCAGGCGGACAGGATCTCCTGCGGCGACAAACCACGTTTGGGTCAGTGCATCTGGCCATAAACCCATCCCGCCGTGGATGTGTGACTTTGCGAATGACACGCGCTTCCAATTGAACTCACCGTGACCTCCTTGCCCAGGCTGATCTGGGCCAAGACCTTCTTGATGCCCTCCCCGCTCCCCACCTGCCAGATGGTCGCCTCCACGGGCTGGTTGGTGATTGGCCAATCCCGAGCTTGAAGCTCATACCAAATGGTGCTTAAAAGGGAGGGGGTGGGGTGGGGGCAAAAGAACGATTATTTCTCCATCAGCACGATAGGCTCTTGGAGGTCTTCAGAGCTTTAACGCTCTTTTAAGTGTCTCCGAGTGGGCGGAGCTTACCCGAAGGCGTACACATCCGCTGCGGTTGAGAAGGGCAGGCGGTCCTCGTTAGCTTGAAGCTCATACCAAATGGTGCTTAAAAGGGAGGGGGTGGGGTGGGGGCAAAAGAACGATTATTTCTCCATCAGCACGATAGGCTCTTGGAGGTCTTCAGAGCTTTAACGCTCTTTTAAGTGTCTCCGAGTGGGCGGAGCTTACCCGAAGGCGTACACATCCGCTGCGGTTGAGAAGGGCAGGCGGTCCTCGTTGTTACCTGGGCTCATCCTGCGCACAATCTCTGGCGCCAGATAACAAATCCAGCCGTGTGGAAGCTTTAGTTTATTCTCGCGCCTAGATACAGAAAAAAATTAAATAATAATGTTTTCACAAAAAAAATAAAAAATTAATGGAGTGGGAAATCAAAGGGTTAAGATGCATTACGCAGTACAAAAAACATTTGTGCTTTTGTAGGCCAGCACGCAGGAGGCACAAGATTGGCAAGTCGTGTGTTTAAAATGTGCAATTCAGAGCAAAAGAGTGTGATGGAAATGACTTCCATTAAGGGCGATGCCTGCAGGACTGGAGTCACTGTGGACCTCAGCACTTATTACAAATCACCGGGAGCTCCCCAGGTGATACCCACGGTGTGGTGCGAGGAGCCGTTTAGCTGAGGTTGCGTTTTCTTTTTTCCTTTTTTGTTTAACAGGCCTCTCTCTCTCTCTCTCTCTCTCTCTCTCTATCGGTATCGCTTACCTCCCCTCCTGGACGACTCCGGAGATCCCGAAGAGCCCGAAGTCCGTGATCACCACCTTATTGGTGTCGTGGAAAACGTTCTTTGACTTGAGATCTTTGTGGACGATGCCTTTGGCGTGCAGATAGCCCATTCCCTGTAGCGGAAGACAAACGGCAGCGGTTCGCTAAAGGGCCGTCATAAATGGCTTTGACAGGAGTCCCTGATTTCGGACTTTTTTTTAAAGTGCTCAGAGGATTTTGTTGTTGTAGTGTGTGTGTGTGTGTGTGTGTGTGTGTGTATATATATATATATATTTGATTTTTTTTTTCCCCACATAATTTTTTCCTCGGTTTTTCCCATCCCCGGCCCACGAATAAATCTCGAAGAGCAAGATGATACATATATTCCGAAATATATGATAGAATAAACAAACAATGTTCGCTATCTTTTGCATTTGTCACAAAAAAAACAACAGATTGCCGGTTCGCCATCGTGAAAACAATTCTTGGCTTGAAACAAAGCCGGTTTCCGGGAACATGACACGGTCTGGATCCCCGAATCAAGTGAATCAACAAGAGGTCTGAAAAGATAGGAAAGAAACACTTACCTTTACAATCTCCTGAGCGATTTGTCTCGTCTTATTAATATCCAAAGTGTTTTTTGTGTCCCTGACGACCGAATACAACGTCCTTCCTTTACAGAAGCTGCGTGCACAGAGAAATACCAGATCAGGGTGAAAAAGAAATAAATACATCCGACTCCATGCCCTCGAGTGGCGCGCTTGATCACTCTGATCTCACCTGGTGATGATGGCCAGGTGGGGCGGAGCCATGCAGGCGCCCATGAAGAGCACCACGTTCTCGTGCCTGGTCTGTCTGTAGTTCATCACCTCCTTTTTGAAGAGCTTCAGGTGGTCCTGGTTGTTGCCGTCGATCTCCAGGAGCCGTATGGCCACCTCGCCGTGCCACCGGCCCTTGTGCACCTTGCCCCAGCGGCCCTGCGTGAACAGACGCGCACGCAACTTCAGCACCGGCGCGCTCTCGGTCGGGCGGCGAGTGTCGTGCGTCCGATTCCGCTCCCTCACCTTTCCGATGAGCTCGCCGAGGTCCAGCTGCTCGAAGGGGATGTCCCACTCCTGGAGGTAGACGCTGGTCTGACTGGCCTTGCGGGAGATGGGACCTTTCCACTGGTTGCCACGGGAGCTGGGCATGTCGTCCAGCTCGTCGCCGTCCAGCTCCCCGTCCGAGCCCACGTTCATCCTCATCTCGTCGTCCTCGTCGTCTTCGTCCTCGTCATCGTTCTCATCCTCTTCTTCTTCTTCTTCTTCCTCCTCCTCCTCCTCCTCCGCTTCTGGGTCTTCGTCTTCGGCCTCAATTTCCTCCTCCCCTTCCTACAAAGAGTGCGTGTGGCTTCGTTATTCTGGATAAACACATCTGCACCTCCTTCATTTTAACTGTCCGATAGTATACAGTGCCTTAATCATCATTATATATTATCTTCAACCATGTTTAATGATAATGGAGCATGATCCAGTTGAAAAATGCGCAGCTCCTTAATCTACCCTGTGAATTATGAGGCCAGCATTGACTTATATAATAATATATTTCTTTCTTTTTTTTCCCTGTGTCCACAGCTTTGTGCTGCTGCCTCAGTTGTAAAAATTGTTGCACGTCAGCAAGACTCTCCTGGTTGAATTAATAACATCACAAGCTCAGCATAATCACAGCCAAACAGGTCAGCCTGGTTCCAATAAAGAAATGTCAGAGGAGATGTTGTTTTAGGTTAATGCTAGGGAACATTCGCAGGGAAATCATTGACAGGAAACCCGTCACGTGGGTGTTTTTTCAGTTTTTGGGAAGACATGGAAACATTTTGACTATAATATTCTATATAAAGATCTTTTACCTCTTTTAACATTGCAAAGACATCAGAGATGTTGACACTTGCTGGTTCCGTTTTGAGGGCTGATATTCCAAACTTCATTCTGGTGCCAACTATTAGAACAACTATTTTAGATGTTCTAATCTAGGGAGGCTATTTTACATCCTGAGGCAAAAGCCCAAAGTTGTCTGGGACGTTCCATTCGGCCTTACCTCTTCGTCTTCGTCTTCTACCAGCTCAGCGTGTACGTCATCGGCCGATTGCTCCGTCTCGCTGCTGGGATAAAGATAATTCACATCAGAGTGGTAGAATCCATGAAAGACTCAATTATTTAACTGTTGGATCGTCACAGAAATTGAATCAACTTCTTTCAAATGAATAGCTTACGCGGTGTCTCGTAGGACGTCGGGGTGCAAAGTAACAGGACTGGAGACGTCTGCAGGGGGAACATTTGATTAATAATCAAGGTTCTATCATTTTGGTGTTTTTGCTCCCCCCCCGCCGCTGTTAAAAACCACAAGGCCCTTTCCCATGCAGAACAGGCAGTATCATGCAGTTTCCCACCACCACCAGCAGATGGCGGCAAAAGAGTGTCAACATGCCACCAGGTGAAGGGAGGGCTACACAACTGCTCCGACCTGAAAGGCAAACATGCACGGGACAGAGAGTAGGTGGAAATCTATGGTTGGGAGAGTGGGGCCACGGGGATCTTCAAAAATGCAAAATGACATTTTGGGACTCACAACTCACCGGGGAAGATAAACTGCTGTCTATGCTGAAAGTAACAGGCAGCTTTTCCAACAAAGAAGAGAGAGATAGGCCGTCAAGCACGGTGAAAGGCAAACATGCACGGGACAGAGAGTAGGTGGAAATCTATGGTTGGGAGAGTGGGGCCACAAGGATCTTCAAAAATGCAAAATGACATTTTGGGACTCACAACTCACCGGGGAAGATAAACTGCTGTCTATGCTGAAAGTAACAGGCAGCTTTTCCAACAAAGAAGAGAGAGACAGGCCGTCAAGCACGGCACGCAGACGGTTTCATGGTGAACAACAACTTTGACGAATCAACGTTGTGAATCAGTGGTCGGCGTCAATGTCACGAATGTACGAAGAGAAGAAAAGTGTGTGCCGGTCCTGGTTTAACGCCGTATCAAGACGGAACTGAGATCCTCGCGATGAGGAGAAATCGAGAAGTGTTATTTTGGCACGCACATTTGTGCACACGTTCACTGTGTGTCTATTTGCTGTCCGTCATTTTTTTTACGCTTTACCTCGTGCTGTTCTGAAAGCGAAGCTCACCTGGGAAGTTGAAGCGGGTGTCCCGGTGGCCTTTGGGCGAGGGGTTGGGGGGTGGCGTGGCGCTGGGGGGGTTGCTCTGCTGGAAAGGTGCCGGGGAGGAAGGTGTGGATGAAGTGGTGGACGATGGATTGCTGCTGGAGTCCAGTTGGTTCAACGCTGGAGGATGGTCCTGATGGAGCAGGAAATGAACACGTAGATGACATGTGTATATATATATATATTATATATTATATATTTTTTATGACTTCCACAACTTCTACACTGGATTTCAAAGGAAACGGCAGGAATCATTAAGATGGGAAATTGGAAGAGAGCATTAATTATTTAAATATCACAATAAATATTTTGAACCAATGACAAAAAAATAATGACTTATATTTGTCACCAAAACACACATATAGGATCAGATCAGATCGAAAATTGAGGTCATATGGGTTACGTGAACCATATGGGGTTTAAAGGGGAATACTGTCTTCATTTTCACGCGTCACCAATTGGAATTGTCCAAAATGAAACGCCGCTCAAAGTCACACAAAACAGCTCTTCTGCGTGCCATAATGAAAGAGGCCCAAGCCTTCGCGTTACCTTTTTTGTAATGGCTTTTGGTAGCGTGCCAAACTGCGGGGCTTCTGACGGCCGATCCACAGGGTTGTTTATGTCAGACGGCACAGACTCCGTCCTCCGAATTTTGGCAACTGGAACAGAAGCGGGGAACGTCAAACACCTGCGATGCACAGGCGTGCGAAATACGCCGCGTTCATGCAATGCAGAGCGAGGCCAGGACAAACTTACTGGGTAGAAAAGAGATTCTGCACGACGGGGCTTCCTTTGTGCATTTGTTGTGGCACTTTAACCTGCACGGAGACAAGTCCGGCACATTACAGAACACACACACACACACACACACACACACACACACACAGCAACTAGAAACACTCCTCAAGTCCCCCAAAGACCCCAGCTCCCCAGATACCATGTGCGCCAGTGGCCCCAAAATAGACCCGGACTGTCGGGTTTTCTCATGCTACTGCTGAGGAGTCAAACAATAACAATGTGGCTTCAAGTTGATTTACTGTAAGTGCCCCCTTAAAAAAATAAATAAGACGGCGCTCCGCTCACCGGCAGTGTTTGCACTTCACCCCAAACATCATGTTCTTCTGGCACACCTGACACGTCTGCGACAGCCAGGACCTGGTCGAAAACCTACGGACCAGAACGCCCTTAGTGCACAGCCACAGTGGTAATGCATATGGCTTGAGTGATTTGTAATTCAATTAACCATAGGAGGCGTTATATATTATGTATAAAAGAAAGCCATACCTGTGGGTGACGGCCAGCCCTATGTCCCTCCTCACTGCTTGTGGGGAGTTGCGGTGCACTGCTACATTATCTGGCCAGGGAGGAGAGAATTAGAGGGGAGGAAAGATCGAGAGGAGTACAGTGCATATACAGTATGTGGATATATACATTCTTTTAAATGGGGAACATACACACAAAGGCCAGTATAGGGCTGAACTCAGGCAAACACTTTTCAGTATAATAATAATAATAATAATAATAATAATAATAATAATAATAATAATAATAATAATAATAATAATGATGATGATAATAATAATAATAACATGTAATTTCACATTCCAATGCAATGCCAACATCCCGTTAAATTCAGACAGGCCGCCCTAGATAAATAACAGATTCATCTCATCTAAAACTGATTTTTCATCTTCAACTTCAACATCTTCAAGGAAACAAAAAAAAGGGATACAAATGAACGACTCACTCTTCATGGTGCTGTGCTCTTCCAACAGAGTGGGAGTGCCCGGCAGGGTGTAAGGTGCTGTGGTGGCAGCTGGGGAGACCCCAGGGGTGCGCGCAGACAGGGCGGGGTAGCGAGAAGGCAGGTCCTCGCACCCGTTACCGTTGACTTGCATATTTAGGAACAACTTATTCTTTCTAATACATCTGTGATGAGAGGAAAAACAGCAAAACAAAACACATTCAATCAATCGAGTGACCGTAGGTCTCATCGGCCGGGCAACAGCCACATACACACGGGAGCAATCATAGCAGGTAAAATATGAAGTTGTCTAATTTAATCTCGAGTACGATCAACCGTCAGACCTGTGGCTGGGATAAACTAGCAGGGTTGTCTGCATGCGAGTTCCAAGCCCTAAATATGAAGCCCCCCCCCCCTCAGGAAAAGCTTTGCATAAACAGACAGGATGTTATGAATAAACATGTGGCATGTCTGTGTGTACATCCCATCACCATAGAGGGAGAGAAGGAGAGAGAGAGAAGAGATTGTATTTGTCTTGCCACCGCTGATCATTAGTCCTAGGAAATACTTCCTGTTTTGACATGAGTCATAATCTTTGGGAATCTATGTTGGGATTAGCGCCACGCATGCAGCGAGAGCAAAAGAGCACCAGGCAGGATGTGAAAGGTTGGGGAAGAGGAAGAGGAAGAGGGAGAGAGCCAATGTGAGCCTAAGGACGCCGCGTCGCTGTTCCTACACCGGGAGGGCGGCATCAGTTATTACGCATGACATCGAAGCGGTCGGAGGGATGATGCGACAGTAACATATTTACGGTAAGGAATAAAAAAAAACAAAAAAAAAAACACACACACATCATTTGGCTGACGTTTCTGTCCAACGCGACTTACAACTAACTCAGACCCCCCCCCCCCCCCCCCCCCCCCCCCCCCGACCCCCCCGCCCCCGCCCCCCGGCCCCCGAGCGAAGCCAGTGCATTCATTTCAAATAAAACTATTTTACCAAAGTCTAAAATTAACAAGTGACGGATGAATCTCCTAAATTGAACGAAGCGGCGGCGTCACTTGAAGCCGTCCCCGTCACTTCTACTCTGTGTGGCCGTATAGATATTCACCTGTGTGTATGATGTGCTATAATATGCTATGATATGATACAAGTGACTCCAAAAAAAACGCATTTAGCTGAAAACAGGAAAAATATACAGGCGAAAAAACCTTCCGACCTGCGAAATCACAATAGTACGAAGTTTGCCAGCTTCGCTGCTACACCACTATTCTGTCTCTGCGATCGGCGCCGGTGTCTTGAGCCGATGAATTCATCACTTAATCATGTTGATGTTGACGAGCGGATTAAAGAACTACACCGCAGCATTGCCGCCCGACCATTATACACGACATATCGCAAGTTGAACAAAATGTATAATAATACGAGTAATGGTATTGACGCTGGGGGTCAACAGGTTCGGGCAAAAACACTCTCCTGCTGTTCACGATTAAATGAACAAGCATATGAAGGAATATGCAGTTTCACCTCCCCATCAGGCTGACATTTTCCTACACTCTCCTTGGGCCTGTAAATGTGTTATAATAACACGGATCTGAGCATTCCCATTCAGGTCCGCTCTGCCCTACATACGAGAAGCTGTGGGGGCGAGGGGATTTATTCCTTCCCCCCCCTGCCCCCAACGGCGCGCTAGTTTGAGCGGAGCACCTACTTGTTGGTGGGCGGGTCCTCGATGCGATTGCCCAGCTGTGATTCGTGGCTCTTGCTGCGCGTCAGGGTGATGTTGGGCAGCACGTGCAGCACTTTGCGCGAGGGAGGCGGCGGGGTGCAGGGGGGCTTGAGCCGGTGGCGCCGCTTGGACGGCGGAGTGATGGGCGGGGTGGACGCGTGTCCGTGAAGGCGGGCGGCGTGGGCCAGGGACATGGGGAACGGGTCCGTGAGGGGGCTGTCCCCGTGGACGTAGGACGCCAGGGACTCGGGCGGGGGTGCGGCGGACATGGAGCCCGAGCGGTGATGGGGGAAGGTGGCGCAGGGCGTGGACGGCGTGGACTGGGCGGCGGACGGCCGCGCCAGCGGCGAGGGGCTGTGTGGGCGGAGGGGGGTGCCGAAGCTGTTGAGCTGGTCTGCGGGGAGCAGGGAGCCGCTGTCCCTCCTGGTGGGCTCGCACAGCCACGGGCCGCCGTCCTCCCTCAGCTCACCTCCTGGACAGGGGGGTCAACGCACAAAGAGACACCGGTTAACAAAAAAAAAGAAAACACACACAGGAACACAAGGATACAACCGGAAGCTGCCGTGGGGCAAACACACACACACACACCTGATTCCGTGGCACTCTTCAGACGGAACAGGGCGGCACTGACGCGGGCACACTCCTCTGAGCTGGACCCCAGTCTTCGCATGGTATCCCTCACCTGAGCACCGGTCATCTGCACCAAGGCGTCCAGGGACAGCTTCGCCTCCACTGCCTGCAGAAAAAAAAACAACAAAAAAGACGGTGAGAACTGTTTGGGGAAAAACACCAAAGAAACAGAGACGATGCGTTACACAGAGAGGCCCCGAATCACAGACAACAATCAGCGGGTACGAGAAAAACAAAGCAAAACAGTAATCCTATTTCAATAATCACCCGGCTGAAGGCGATTGTTTGCTTTTTGATTTTTCAGAAGCAAGATGCTCATTCGCCCGGCCCTGCGCTCTCGTATCGAAAACTTACCACCGCCGGTGTGGACACAACACAACTGGCATTTGTGTCACGGGATAAAACAAAGACATTCGGTCCGAAGTTGTGTATATGTCAGCAATTCAGAAAAAAAAAATGAAATAACAATAAGTCCTCCAACACTTGGGAGTCCGCAGCATCGAGGCCTGCAGCCAGCTGCATCTCCGCACTGAAGGGTCAACACGCTGCGGTACTGAAAAGGTCACGTAACCCCCTGCGCACGGTTCCTGGAAATAAGAGATAATCCTGTTTGTTTGCGGTATCCCAGATAATATTTCTTCCACTGACCCGATTGCGCAGATTGTGTGTTACGACACAGTTGTATGTCTGTATCGGTCGACAAAAAGACTCGCACTAGGATGAGTGCACTCGTGACTTTTTGGGGGACGTAAGCGCGTATGGAATAAATGGCAACACTCACACACTAATAATAATAACTGATTAGACTTGTATAGCGCCTTTCAAGGGACCCAAGGACGCGCCAAAAAAAACAAAAAAAAAACGTAAAATATAATTGTGCCAGTAGAATATCCCATTGGAATAGCAGGTTAAATAGCACTGGCAGGCTAAAAGAAATATTTTAACTTTTCTAGTTGGATCAATAATTACTATATACAACCATTGACAAATACGTTTTGACATAACTGAGTGGGGGAGAGCAGCAGGTACTGAGTGAGTTTTTGTTTTTCACTGCTTATCTTTGCATGATTAATTGTCACAAAAAGACCTTCACTGTTGCTTATTTTCATAGAATTGTGGGCCTTTCACCGTTTCCTCTCATGTTCTCTTCCGATCAGGTCAACGACTGAGGCCGGGCGGACGGGACAGAGGGCTGGACGGCACAAAAAAAGGCCACACAAGGAAACGGGGAGATAGTCACGGGATTGTACTGGGATTTTAGGATGTTTGTTTTTGGACATGGGAACTACGCAATTGCTTATCATTCAGGTTAAGCCCTTGCTCTGAGAGGGCAAACACTGATCAGAAAAAAAAAAAAAAAAAAAGAAAATAGGGCAAGCTCCCACACTGTGTACACACTGGAAGCAAAAGGAAGGACGCGCACACACGCACACACCGAAACGCAAACACAATTGTGAATGAGATGATATTCAGAAGTGGCTGTGGGCGCTGTGCTCCCTCCCCACTGTCTCATAACATTACAATTGGATCACCACCCAATAAAATAGTCTTTGTTTATGATTGCTATACTCCGTTGTGCACGGTTGACGTTACGATATTGCCGACTTATTCGGAACGTATACGAAGGAATGATGGCCCCTCGTCGACGGTGTACATTGGGTGCACGTATTGAAACGGACCAAAAAAAAAAAATCGAAATGGTTCAATCCTTAAAACGACGAGATGTCTTAGTCAGCAAGTGTCCCGAGCGCACATCACCCCTTACTCGAGAAAAGGCAATTTTACGAATAGACAAGACACACATGGTTGCCATCATGGCATCCACATGCTTGTGGGACATTATGTAACAGTCGCAGCTTATGAGCAGCGAGGGTGTATTCCAGTATACAAAAATGACTACCTACACCCATTCTGTTTTTAGACCTTCCATTTCCTAATCCAGGCCTGTTGGTATACAGAGAAATCATGTATGGTTAAAAAAAATAAATAAATAAAACTCAATCTAATCATCTTTGATCTAAGTGGGTCCTCAACACGCCATGACAGCTCTGCATCTTTTGGGAAATCCCCCATCGCTACATACAAAGATGCACAAACGAGGGCTTTTACTGCGCAACCAAAACAGCTCCTGTTTTCTAGGCCACGGCTTCTGTGACGAGGACAGTGAGGTTGAGATTTCCACTCCGACAAAACAAAAAGGAGCGCCCAGCGCCACGACTAAGTAATCAGAGGTATAGATAAGATCCAGAGACGGGATCAATAGTGAAAACATACGGTGGCTGAGGGGTGACGGCGGTATGACGGTGACGAAATAAGAAAATAGGGATTTGATGTGTTTTTGGGATGAGCAAAATGTGTGCACAAGCAGAAGGTCACGAAGAACACGCGTGGGGGGTGGGGGGTAGCGACCCAGGAGACGGGTGCTAAACACTACCCTTCTCCTTCTTATGCAGAGGCATGCTGTCGTCATGTTAAATGTCTCCGCCATAACCATAAAACCACAATAACAGGAGCCGTTTCCCTTCAATAGCGCAACGTTTCATTTGAGATAAATGTCAATTTATTTACCTTTAAATAAATGTACGGAACATACATCATCTGGGATATGGCGGAGTTCCACGGAGAGAGGCCAATGTCGACCGACACACTCCGACAGGGCGACCGTGACACTGGCGGCTGCCGCGCGTCACATCGTGTTTACAGATTGACGCTGAACTGAGGCAGAACTGTCAAATTAGGGAATAGGGCCGATCTGGATCCTGGACCAACCCACCCAACCAGTATTGCTGTGCGCAGCTGTGCTTCTCCATATTCATATTCATATTCATTCCACATAAACAAATGTTTTACAACTTTCATCCCCGGGCAAATGATCGTCAGCATTCTGCATTACAAATATGTGCTACATTTGTATGGCGTCCTTGCCTTCAAATCTCACCACTTTATAACTGGATGCAGGCGCAAGAACACATTTCACTGCACCACTTACAATTGTGCACATGAGAAATAAACGCATCTTCAAGAGGTGAGAGATTGATTTTTTGAAGAACCAAAAAAAAAACAATATACCCCGCCCCGGTGACTGGAGGACCTCCAGGGCAAAAGATGCTGCGCGTAAGATTGACAATTTACATTGTTTGAACTGATCAATTGGCAGTTTGTTCTCATCTGGAGAGCAGATTACCACGCGCCGAGCTCGCACACTCGTACAAAAGGCCCTCTCTGCTCTCACCAACATGACACGCAGATAGAAATGACAGCAGGGGGGGGGGGGGGAGAGACACACAAGCACATCTAGTCCGAATGATGGCGAGCAGTCACTTTGCCTGCCACACGGGTCACATGAAATATGCTCTTTACATCGCCTCGTGCAGTACACATGTATCATATGAATCTATAAACCATTTCTTCCCCCCCCCCCCAAAATCATATTGAGTTTGCATTTGCTGCCTCCGTCTGCAGCATCAATATCCCATAGATATGGTAAGCGTCTCTTTTTGGAAAGGCATTTTTTGATGGCCAGTGGTCAGGGATTCCTCATGCACACGCGAGCGAGGACTCAACCCACCCACACACGCAGGTGAATGTGACGCAGACATACCGTCTGGGGGTTGGGGGCAGGGGGGGGGGTTTCACAGCCAAAAAACAACACCACCCACCTCGATGAGCTCCGGCCGCAGGTTGATGGTGCGGAGCCAGTCCCGTAGGTGCGGGTAGCTGTCCAGGGCCTCGGGCCTCTCCGTCTCCGGCACCTTCTGCTTGCACTGCAGCTGTTTACAGATGTACTTCATCAGCTTCACCTGCAGGGAGCAACAGAGAACACGGCGGCCCCCCCCGGGGAGGGGCAGGTTAGAAAGGGGGCGGATCTGTCACACCTCTGTTCTGGAATAAGCCACAAAACATCATTCACAACTCGTCCGATTCAAGGCGATCCCAAAAAAAGAAGAAGCAAGAAACCGACGTCATGCAAGTTTTTTCCCGCCCCATTCTGAACTCGCTATTCCTGCAGCGATGACGCCCGGTGTTTGTTTAAAACCAATTTCCCAGAGTCCCCACGCACAAGACGGTTAATTAGATAGGAGCCGTCATTCTTATTATACCGAGGAAAAATGAGCCGGCCATCTAATGAGAGCATCTGCGGTGCTGGCACAGGGAGGCGGCTCGGCGACATCAACAACATGGAGGGATGGGAATTCTACCTTCCCTTCCCTTCCCTTGACCTAAATATAATCCCCAACCACAGCGGGATGCCACTAAACAAATTTCATTGAGGCTTTTTTTGGGGGGGGGGGTGCGCTCCTGGACAGTGGCAACCCAAATGGTGGAGGACAAAGCTGCCATCCTTCCACTCATGCCTCCCCCTCCTCCTCCACCACCTCCTCCTCCTCCTCTCCTGAGAGCAACCCAAGCGTTTCCACAGTCTGCTGGTTCTGCTAATGAAGCAGGGGAGGGGATGGAGAGGAGGCGAGGGGACACCAACAACAGACGCGCACCATCTGAGGGCAGGGCCTTTTCTGGCGACGGCCTGGTGAGACCTCGGCTGCAGCGTCACGGGACACGGCGTTTTAAGACATCCACAACCCTGCTGCGCCCCCCCCCTCCCTCCACAACAACAATACACCGGACCCTTTCAATTTTGGTCCCCAAACCGTCAGAAGTCCGTGCACATGACGCGCAAAGGTGCAAGACTGCACCCACCTTCTCCAAGCCCAGCGCAGTGGTCCTGTGAGTAAGTGTTACCACAAACACCGCGGTGTTGGTTTGCAGCGGCTCGGCCCGATAGTGTGTCTCCTTATCTGGCCGTCTATCTGTGACAGTCCATTACAGCGGGCGGCACCTTCAGATGAGCCGCGCGACACCTGCCCGCCGCGCGCACACACAAACACACACAGACCTCCTCCAGAACTCCCAGGGTAACAATGAGGGGCCCCCGCGCAGCCTTTCGCAGCAATTATCAGACGCACTGAGAGCATTTCAAAATAATAACAACGGGCAAGTGCCGAGTGTGAACTAAACAAAACTATCACAAGACGAAAGTAAACACTGAAAGGTACACGGCATTTTTTACCTGTGGTCCGGCAGGTAAGCCGAAAAATCCAAAAGAAATGAACAAATAGAAACAAGAAAAAAAAAAAGAAAAACACGACTGTTTGCCGAATTGAAAAATATGAGTATTTTTAGAGTTTCATATTAGTCAAAGGCACCTCCACTCTGACAATCTCATGTGAATGGAACAATATGAAACGACATGGTACATACAAGTGGAAAACAAAAAAATGTGTGAAGCTGTGAGGAATTCTGTGACCTTTTCAGATCTAAATTCAGAGATCATTCTGCGTACTTCCATCCCCTGTCTGAATTTGGTGGGATGACCAAAAGTGAAAGCCCTGCACTCGGTGCAGCTAATGAGCTTCCTGCCTCCTGCTTCGCCTCCCAATACACAAATGACGTCAGGTTACCTAGCAACCCCTTCTTCTGAGTCGTCAGCAACATTTCACTGGGATTTTCCCCATACGTGGCCAACGCGGAGCTCCGACGCGTTTCATCTCGACACACAAACGTCCCCTCCCCATTGTCTGTTTTTTGATTATTGTTCAAACATAAAAAAAAAAACAAAAAAAAAACACATCAGCACATGCCCATTTTGAATAAGTAAGGTGGACAGGATTACACAAGCGCACCAAGCCCCAAATCCCACTGTCGATATCAGCGGTGTGCTGGTTGGGAGGCCACATCAACAAAAACCGAAGAGAAAATGACAGGGCCCTTTGCATATTGGTTTTACTGGGGAGTGGAGAAGGCAGTGTTTGACATGTGGCCTGGAGGAAGGAAGGAGGGATGAGGAGGAGGAGGAGGAGGAGGAGGAGGGCCATGGCGTCTGAGCCCACCTGTCAACAGAGCCAAACAGCTCCATGGCAACGGCCGAAAGCTGCGAGGGCATGAGTGACAGCCGGCGTGGGAGCGAGGGGAGGGGGGGAGTCCCGACACAGCAGGCCCCAGACTGCTCCCATCGCGTCCTCGCGGCCCCAGCCACTGTGGCGCACCTGCCATATCTGAGCAACAGAGGAGCGATGCCCCTCCATCATCCCCCCAAAAATGGCATTTAATCAGAAAAAAGCCAGTTCATTTCTCTGGAACTGAAAAAAAAACAAGTATAGTATCTGTAAAAAAAAATAATAATAATAAATAAATAAATAAATAAATAAATCGTCTCATTTGCTACTTTCAGTTGTAGCCTGCAGGCTCCTCTGCCTTAACGTGTATCCACTACAGTCAAGAGTCACAGGCAACATGGAATGCGACAGTAATAACTGAAGCGCCAGAGCAGGGCCGTCATGCAAATGGCATGCAAATGTAGCAAATATTTGAATATTACTTTCAAGGGCATGTTGGGGTTTGTTTTTGTTTTTTCGGCCAGTAAACAGTGGCGAGCGGGCACACGTTTTATGGCCGACGCACAATTGACATCGACACCTAAAAAGATGATGACAACAACACAAAGGGACCAGGCAGAGCCTTGCTATGCAGCGGCCAGGTCCTGATGATTTATTATAAAAAAAAAAAATCCAGGTTTGTTCGGGTGGATATATACATTGTTGACAGTCCCAGACAATAGGCAGCTGCCCCTCCTCCCTCCTTGTTATCACCAGTGTGAGTTGACCCCTACCCTGGGCTGGGTGTGTGGGTGTCTGTGTGTGTGTGTGTGTGTGTGTGTGTGTGTGTGTGTGTGTGTG
>JAFBJU010000859.1:345471-425999 GCA_016785305.1 Colistium nudipinnis
GCGCGTGTGTGCGTGTGTGTGTGTGTGTGTGTGTGTGTGTGTGTGTGTGTGTGTGTGTGTGGGTCTGGTAGCTTTCAATGTTTCTCTGCCAGGGTTGTGTAAGGTTAGTGTATGTACAAGCCGTTACAGACCATTGTTGTCTTATTTAAGCTTAAGGGGAGACTTATCTGACGGAAGAACATACGGTTCGACGGATTAACATTTTCTCAATACGATGGCCGATAGACAATAAAAAAAAATAAAAAAAAATAAAAGTGAAATATCTTCCTATTCAGGAAGGACACACGATGCGGACTTCCGTAAAAAAAAGAAGTAGAGCAGACCTCAACGTTTTCTTGACAGGATGTGATGCAACTCGTTTCGAGTCGGTTTAAGAATAGATCAAGGCCGGCCTACACTGTTCACCCATCCTGATTCTGATTTCCCCAGCATGCACCTCTCATTCTAACCCACAGCACCACCCTTTACTGTAAGAGGGGGGGGAGGAAACAGAGACGGGGTCAGCGTCGCTGCGGTCGCGTTTCCTTCACACACTCGTGTGAGCGACATCCTCCATTGTCTTCTCCTAGGACCCTGACACAGACACACACACACCCACAGGCACAGCGGCAGTCGTGTCATAGGAAGCAGAGCAGCGGATTGGCCGGAGCTTCTCCCCTCCCCTTTTCCTCCCTGCCCTTCCCCTCTCTTGCGCAGGCTGCTTGCGCGTCATTTGATTTTTTCTTTTTTTTTTCTTTTCTTATTTAACAACCAACCCTGAAAACGCGTAGGAAGAAAGATGTCTAAATATAGCCGCAGCCACAACAGGCCCCCGCACCAGGAGCAAACAGCAAAAAAAACATCTCCCCGCCACCGCGCGGAGACAAAACAGAGTGACGCTCTGACTGCCGTTTGCCGATCATCACAGGGAGCAGTGGCTGAGAGGGGGAAGATGGAATGGAGGATTAACGGCACTGAACAAACATCAGGCGTCCTTTGACACGCGTTTAAAAAAAAACAAAAAAAAAAAAACGCAAGAACTCTACTGTCTGGAGCGCCCGGGTCACGCGAACCCATCTGGCTTTAAAACGCTCTAGCGGGGCTACTGAGGCGGTGCAACCGGGATACGTTCGAGAGCCCAAGTCAAGGATGCATAAAGTGTCTCGGTTAAAATGAACACGGAGGCAGCAGAGACCGGGGCTGAGTGGGATTAACGCGCGGAAAGTGAAGTGTCAGTTCGCCACTCCATTCGAGAGGGCCAGTATCGTAACCCTCTCACTGGCGGGGCCTGCAAAAGCACACAGTTCAAGTGGAATAATAAAGCTCCCTCCGCCAAAGTAGAAAGGGAGCCGGAGCCTCCCTTGATTACCCTCCGGGTGTACTACGGGAGCCCATTAGCGCGGCGGGCACTTCGACCCGCACACCGTTTCGCTCGGGTGCCGCGCGCGAATTAAAAGTGGCTCGAAGCTTCGGGCCGGTAATGGCATCCATCGCGGCAGAACCAGCCACGTGGGATTCACCTGGACACCGATACGGGAGATGGAGGCCGCAGTGCTCGCCAGGATTTCGTTGTTTCAGACCGCGTCAGGGTTCAGGCGAGGCAGAGATAGGTTTTATAGAGAGGTCTTGTGCAGAGATTCACAAACAAACGCTGGTATGATATTGGTATCTACAGATCCAGAGGAACTATATCATTAACTCCCTTATGTGCTGACTTTAAGAAAAGAAGAAAAAAAACATCACATTTAAATTCAGGGCTAAAGCCGGAAGTGAAAGTGAACACTTGTGGCAAGATATGGTTTCATCACCAGTGTGCCAGTAAAGGGAAAAAAAAAAGGAAGCAAGACTGCTGATGAGGAGAGCATCATATTCCCTTGAAGGACACAGAAAAACCAGGCTTCTATATTTGACTCCGAGTTTGAATCTGATCCTGATCAGCGATCAATAGCGGGTCTGAAATTCGGATTTGGGAGATTCAAACTCCCTCGTACGAACTTAGAGAACCTAATGGGCCACGGAGAAAACGTGATTTGGTGTGTCCGTATTATTTAATTATGTTTACGGTATACCCGTCAGAAACTCTATGTAGCTGGCAGGTGTATTGCCACTTCATCCGAAAGGCCGAATAAACTCCTTGCTTTATTTCTCCACAGTTTTTTTTGTTTTTTTTTCCCTCTGCACCGGGCGCCTGAATAACAGGAAATTATTTTCAAAGCCAGAATTTTCTCTGGTCGCGCACTGCTGAATGCCCAGACAAAAAAGGAATAGGAAGTGCTCGTGCACTCTGCGCTCACCCCCTCGCGCAAGAAGCAGAAAAGCGAAGATAAAGCTAAAGAAGGATATGGCAGCAGAGCAGTACGTGGGGTGGCATTGAAAAAAAAAAAAAAAAAAAAAAAAAACGCCAGAAGACGAGACGTATACAAAATAATGAAAAGGGACCTCTGCAGCTCACGTTAAGGCGCGGAGCCATGCAGCGAGACCCTTTCGCAGTTGCTTCAATTGAGCAGAGACACCGCAAGAATAACAAACTGCGATAGTATCAACAAATGACAAGGAAAAAAAAAAAAAAAAACGAAAAAAGCTGACAAACGCCCACACAGCACAAATAAAATGAATCACGCCAAACCTCTTTTCGAATGCTGACACAAAATGAGACCGATATCAAAGCATCAGTTCAGGGAAAGTTTTCTCAAAGTTTTGACTCGGGACCGTTACCCAAGAAACAGGAAGGAGACCATTAAAACACCGTGGGGGGAGTGGGGGGGGGAAGTACAGTTAAACTAAAATTCAAAAAAGCAAACGACACTAAAGGTCACATTGAGCTGCGCTACTGTTTCCAACCAGTGATCATCACTGTGAAATGAAAGGGTCTTCACAATAGAAGCTGGAGGCCGATTGGTGCCCGTTCAAAACAAAAAGGTGCAAAGGTTGTGGTGCTTAGCCTACAACCGGGAGGGAGACGGAACTTGACTTAAAAACCACAAACCAAAAAGTTGACTTGAACCAGAGTCACGGTTTGCAGGGATGACGCCGCCGTCCACCGTGGTGTGGAACAATGTCGGTGCGAAAGCAAAACGCCTCCACCAGACGAGCTCGCGCCTCAGGAAGTACTCTGCCAGATCACATCCTGCTCCGCACTGTGCCGTGGTTTTGCATGACGACAAATAAAGGAGAGTTCAAGCGTGCCGAGGAGTGGGACGGCGGCGTGAGCTTCAATTTGCCTTTATTTGCACGAGCAGAGCGCGTTCTAACCAAACATGCTGTGGCGCAGCGCAAAGTCAACTCGCAGCGTCGCTTGTGGAAACAAAAGATCCGACAAAAGCTTCAGCATGAGAGTCCATTGTCACTGGGAGGAAATGGTTTGGGTTTGGGGGTGGTGGTGGTGGGCTCAAGCGAACAAATTACAAACGGCCCAGGTCTGGCTTCTATTTAAGTTAATGCTTGGATTTTTTTTTTGGCATACGCCACCAGGCACCTTCACCGGAGCTTGTGGAAAAAATGCGTTCCCACACACACGGCTTCGCCAACCTGCACCTGATGCGTGCCAGCCAGCGAGGGAGCGACCCACTTATTTTTGCAGACATGCAATCCAACGGGATAAAAAACGGCACCGAACAGCCCAGGACTGCGTTGTCATCTCCACCTTATTCTGGAGGCATCTTGCACGGCGCGCTGTGACACCACAAGCGTTCTGGGAAGGCCTCGCGCCCTCCCTACATGACCATGTCCAGTAAACTACTACAGACACGACAGTGCAACCCAAACCGCTTATTCTAACCTAAACGGCCGCTTTAATTTCCTGAGCATTGCGAAGGTCCAGTCCGGCATCACTGTGCGGCTGAAACTTAACGCCCGGGGCTCTCTGGAACATTAGTTTTTCGGGGCAATAGCACGATTGTTGGCGGGGGTGTTCGGTTATACAGAAATAAAACAGACATGGATAATTGATAGCCTCGAGCCAATCAGGAGTGAATATTCCTTTTATCCACGGTATAAGGCTTAAATAAACCATGAGGAGCCAGCAGAGCCATTACCATTGTCTCTGCAGGGTTTTATTTTTGCAAGGGTACAATCGTGGAAGTTCACACGTGTGTAGGCCGGCGCTCCAGGTTTGATGCGGGGCCTGCTGTCCCCTGGCTGCAACGGCACAAAGCCGGAAAAAGAATGGCCCTCCAATCATCTCGCCGTGCGCGACTACAATAATCCCATAGTTATCCAGTTTCACGTGGAGCCGAGCCGGACCAACGCATGCCCCTGCGTTTCGATGGGAAACGTGATTTGAATATGCACGGTAACGGCTGAGAGGCTAAAGGAGCCGAGGATGCTGGCGTGTCACCGTGGCATGACTCCCGCGGTGACGCCGAGGCCCTCCGCGGCAATGTCAAGTCATCCCGTCCGCACCGAGCTCCCCGTGCATCCGGATGCGGGGTGCGGGATGACCCCGGGCCGCGCATCCGCACATGCACCGCGCCGTGTGTACGCGTAGGCCCCCCCCCCCGACGGCTCGCGCAACGCAACGCACCACGCGACACAAAACGCGACGCGACGCGTGCGATCGGATTATTGAATGTGTGCCATTAGGCCAGACTGGGAATCTCTGTATATTCCCACCTACCTAGAGGAAGGGGGTCACACGTTTTCGCCTCGCTGATACCAGCCGAGCGGCTGCCCTGTAATCCGGGGGAATAACGATGGCTCGCAGAGATTATTATTATTCTATATTCATCTCCACATCGTGCTTGTAACGTGCTCGGCGTCTCGCAGTGGCGTGGCGTCGCTGCTTCATGACTCCGCAGTTTGACCAGACTGCTGTCTATCTGTGGCAGGGCACAGACACAAGCGAGTGTGCGAGTGTGTGTGCGTGTGTGCGCGCGTGCGTGTGAAAAGCTGGTTACCTCCAAGGTGCGGATCTCCTGCTGCGTGAGGTCGTTGGACGCAGCGCACTTGGTGCGCAGCCCCTGTAAGCTGGAGATGGAGATATCAATCATGTTCTGGATGAGCTCGCACTGATGGAGCGCGGCCATCGCTGCGCCACCGCCGCCGCCGCCGCCGCCGCTCTCCCTCTGCGGCCGATCATCGCTCGCGACCATCTTCCCACCTTTGACGGACACACTATCCATTCCTCAGCATCGGGGCACGGCTGGAAGGGCTGGAGTCAAAGCGCAGAGCTCGGTTCACACACACACACACATGCAGCCGTCCGTCCGTCGGTCGGTGGGTCGGGTGCGACGCGGCGACCTATCGTGGAAGTTAGCGGACACCGAATTGTCCCCCTCTCCCCGCTCCGTGTCCCCCCCCCCTCCTCCCCGTTGTGGACAGGGACGAGCGGATGCTGTGCGACGCGACGCACAAAGGCTGCCGAGCGGCCCGGTCCGGTGACGCTCGGTGCGTGTGTGTGCGCGCGTGTGTTCCCACTCCGTTTCAGGCCACCGACGTGTGGACACTCCACCGACAGCTCCGGCGGAGGCGCTCACCGTCTGTCAGCTGTTGGGAGCATCACGGGCCGCGGTGCGCGCCGGGAAATGAAGTCCCGAGGCTCACGCGCCTGCTCAGACCGCTTAACACGGGCTAACGCGGCTAAACGAGCTTCCTTTGTACAGTAAACACGCCGATGTATCAACAATAATAATTGTATGTATATTATTATTTTCACTATTCACATATTCCACAGCATACAAAGCAACAGCACGAAAAGCACGGGTAATCAAATCACTACCGGCTGCATTCCATTTTATTTTCCTGTTTCAGCTTGTACAAATCATGGCCTATTTGTCACATTTTGACATGCCATTCAATGATAAGCCGGTATAATTAATAATACTGTGCTAATTATAGATATAGTTATATGTAACCATAAAGATATCTATTAGGTACTATATATGTATAATGGCTAGAAGGTGGCCCATGATTCACTGTGATGCTTACAGTTAATGTCGGCATCTTATATGTTCTCTCAGCGCTAGAAAGGTCAACAGGTCAGCCCTGGAAAAAACCTTACTTTACTCATTTGAAAACCGCTATAAATCTAATAATGTGATCCCAATTATCAGGGATCTGTGCCGCCTTCCGGTCTTCAGTATAAACGTATTTTCTCTGTACTGGTAGCCGACAACACATTTCAATCGTAGGTTTGGAAATGCGAGAGCAGTTTTGGACTCTTACAATAATCCTCACCTTCCACCTCACTCGCAACACTATTGCAGTCCACAGAAATCCGAAGCTGTGCAGCACAAGGCCTACAGGGATCATAAATACATCTTAACAATAAAAGAAACCCCAGGAAGTCGATACAGGGTGAGCTACATGGTCGTTTGGGCTGTGATATTTTAATATGGCACCATGTAATGTACTTTATCAAATGCTAATGCAATTTCAAGACCGAGGTGCGTCGTCTGTCCTCAAATCAGGCCGGTGCCTATGTGTAAGGGTAGGGGGAGGAGGGGGCGGGTTTCCACAGCCATTAAGCAACGGTACGCGTGGCTGGTTGCAGCAATGAGGGTGTGATGTTCCTTCCTTTAATATACCCCGATTATACGATGGTATGTGAGTCACTTTTCATGGGGCCTTGTGTTCTTCCTCTCCATCTGTCTGTCTTTCTGGTTGCAAGAGGTGAACTACGCCGTTGCCTGCACTGGGCAGACATTCGCCAGTGCAAGTCGCAGCCTTGCCCGGTGGCACATGCGAATCACGCAGCGCAGAAGTGAAAGAACCCGACAAAGCACTGCTGAACTCGCAGCACAGATTTGATGGTGACATGCCAGATGGACACCATACCGATATCAGCTATTCTTCTTTTTCATATTCGAGTTACAAAGAGGCAACGTGGGGGTCAGAGACGTCTCTGATAAGGGTGGTTTATTTTGATCTTATATAACATGCTCAAACCAAATGCAACACTAAAGGGCACTGCATAACGATTGCCTAAATAAAGTGAGATTCAGCTGTAAAGGTAACCCTGGTTACGCTGGTAATATCAACCGTAGGCACCGACTTAGGTCAGATGACAAGATTACCCTTGTAATTTAAGGAAGTCACGGATCGGGCATTGGAAATAAAGTAAAAAATAAAATCGAAATAAATCAATAAACGAACAATGATCGAGCAGCGTTCAGGCGGGACAGCATGATCCTTTCCCAGCCAGACAGTCACATAAGCCGGTTAAAATGGTTGTAGTATGGGACGGCTAAGACGCCGCGCCTGGCGTGGCACTCCCAGCCTCAGATTAAATTGGACTACTTGCAGACAATCTGATTCCACCGTCTTTGGTGGCCAGGATTTTGTGAGGCCCAACATGATAGTTTAAAACTCGACAACCTTTGCCTTACAGCCTGCTTAATCCAGACAGCCCCACTTATAACTGCAGACTGAGCATATTGCAATATTTGGGATAGATTTTTTTTTTTGAATGCAGGCCTAGTCACTGCACACTATAAATCAGTAGGATGATGAGTACTACAGCGCGTGTGCGGATGTGATGTGCCATACTCACAGTGCAGGTCCATCCTCATGTTCTCGTCGGGTGCATTTTCTCCAGGTACTCCAGCTTGGGGTTGGGGAATTCGGAGGCTCCTAAATTGATTGCAGGTGTGAATATGAACATGAATGGCCGTTGCATTTACCTTGAATGACTCATCTGTCTTCATCTGATCAAAACTTGCTTCTTAGTGTTGGGCAAATTCTGCAAAACAGTCATCATTCATTTCGCATAGTCACACATATTCACCTGAGCACACACAGAAACCGGCTGCACCGGAGTGTTTTTTTTTTTTAAGTCTATAAAATTTAAAACCCAAAAAGCCCTCGTGCCCTGACTTTGAAAATATTTGATTCGAGAATTACTTTCAGCTGCCTGTTTGATATTGCTGCATTAATATGAAAACAGGAAGTAAGACAGAGCAGGCCTCCCGTGAACTGTGATTGAACTCTCCACCCTACAGTGTGGCCAAGAGAGTCTTCTTTTTTTTTTTTCCTTTTCCAAAGTAGAGGGCAGGCTTCCAAATGTTACTACGCTCACTGAGTACTTACAGCTGGAAAACACCACAGCGAAGGGGGGACACAGAAGCCAAAACACTGTTGGGCTTGCACTCTAATGTGGAAATGCCTGGAAGGTTTTTGACTTTATTTATTCACCCACTTGTTTTCTATAAAGGAGGATGTACAACACCGAATGCAACATTACTGCACCCTTTGTGTTGACAAACAAAATAAAAACTATTCTCTTTGCAAATTAGACTTTCCTGACAATTTTCCATTCAAGGCCCTTAGGAAATAAACTCTTAATATATATCCAATGCCAGTTAGGAGTTCTCTAAATTGTCTTTTCCTACGTGTCAGTTGCTTACATGACTGAAATATGAGAAGTAACAATTAAGTAAAGTGGCTGTTATCATTTAGACTGCAGGAACATATAAATCACATTTGCTGCCACTGAGGATTAGTTGCATTACTCCTCAGGAGAATACCAAGGCCTGATCAAACTAGATGGGACAGTTAAATATGCGTAGACACCGCCATCTGCTGGACAAATCTGTATTGCAAGAACAGACAGATACAGACAGATTACTCACTGGGGTCAAGGGATATTTCCAGAATAAATTGAACTGATTAAGTAAAGTGGCTGTTATCATTTAGACTGCGGGAACATATAAATCACATTTGCTGCCACTGAGGATTAGTTGCATTACTCCTCAGGAGAATACCAAGGCCTGATCAAACTAGATGGGACAGTTAAATATGCGTAGACACCGCCATCTGCTGGACAAATCTGTATTGCAAGAACAGACAGATACAGACAGATTACTCACTGGGGTCAAGGGATATTTCCAGAATAAATTGAACTGAAATGGATACAACGAAAATCATCTACTGTTCAAATGAACAATAACCGGTTAAAACAAGTAAGAGCATTTTGTCATTATTGCCCTGGAATTGAAATTCGTCAAAACAAGAGCTTCAGTAGTTTGGCTGCAGGGTGTTCAAAATGTATGTATAATCTAAGTGAGTCTGAATGTGTTGTGAGTGTTTGTGCCAGATGTGGTGGGACCGCCATCTCAGACACAGCTGCCCTTTTTGGATTTTTCACCCCCAAGTGCTCACTTGTTCAGAACAGAGCGAGAACAGTTTGATTAACAGTCGGAGGCGGCTCCGCGGCTGAAAACAAATTGTCAGTGTGTGACATCGGAGAAGAACGGACTGAAGAACAGATTTGGAGTAAACAGCCAGCATGAGTGCAACAGCTGGTTGCTTTTCAATGTGAGGAGGGGGATGCTGTTCATTTTTTAGGCCTGAGTTATTATCACAGTGTGGACAGGCTGACAAATACCTATGAATGCGGTGTAACTACATAAAAAAATATAAATTGGTCTCCTCCTCTTGAAAAAGTGAACTTCTCTTTCTAGATTTAAATGCTTATAGATAATTGTCGTCTAAAGATTCGGACTAATTTGAAAGTTGAGTCGTCACATAGCCCACAGCAAACCACTTGTTTCACATACCACAGTCACTGTTCACAGTTGTGCAACTGCCTATCATTCAGAAACACAAATTTTGATTTAAAAATGATAATGATAACTTATTAATACTGGTGGGATTTTAAATGATTGTAAGATTTGTTAAAGACTCAAACAACAGTATAAGTAAAGTGTGTCGCTCTGTCAATACTTAACATTATTTAAACCGCAGCCACAGTTAATAGTTTTCCTTTATTTAGACAACCCAAATAAAAGGCACATAACATTTCGCATGTTTATGTAATAATTTGACAAACATACATTTAAAAAAAAATGTAGGAATGTTTGACCTTTCTGCTAATCAGAAAGCCTAACCTCTCATATATACAAAATTACCATTGTTAATGTTCTAATACAAAAGTTTTATAAAAAAAAAATGGTTATCTTATCTTTCACATCTATTGTAACTAACATATTCTTGGAACTAAAATAGTTTTGTACAAAGATATACATTCAACTGCTTTCACAAGGGTCCTGGAATTTCCATTTGTTTCCTTAAAAATAAAGAGATGTTCAATTCCACAAGAAATGTTCAGGTTATCACATTATTGTCGTATCAAATTTGGCAAACAGGCTATCATAGTGTATCTACGTAAATGCATAAACATAACAAAAAATAAAGCTAAACTAACATTTTCTTTAAAACAAAGCTTGGGAAAAATGACAAACATGCACATTGCATTTTTCAGAACCAACTGAATCAACTCAAAGAGCCGCAACACTGTCGAAATAACGTGGCATTCATTAAAAAAAAAAAAAAAAAAAAAGTTGATGCCCAACAGCTAACGTTTGGGATCATGCAACACCAAATCTTTTCCCATTATTTTAATGGACACAAACTCTCATTTTATCAATCTCATCTAGATCTCGGCCACGTAACCGTGCGGCCCGAGAGCGAACTGAATTTAAAAGGAAAAAATAAAAAAAAGGTACAGAGTGTACTCCGATTGATCATTTAAATGGACGGCAATGTTTAAAATCGATTCATCTTCAATGGAAGCCTCCCAACAGCTAACGTTTGGGGTCATGCAACACCAAATCTTTTCCCATTATTTTAATGGACACAAACTCTCATTTTATCAATCTCATCCAGATCTCGGCCACGTAACCGTGCGGCCCGAGAGCGAACTGAATTTAAAAGGAAAAAATAAAAAAAAGGTACAGAGTGTACTCCGATTGATCATTTAAATGGACGGCAATGTTTAAAATCGATTCATCTTCAATGGAAGCCTAGTCGAGTCTTTCAACACCAGGATGCCAAATGATTTGGAAAAAAAAAAAAGAAACCAGGTTCATGTGTAACGGGGATTTTGGGTGCGTTTCCTGAGTGAATGATCTTCCATATCATCTTGGGGCCCTCGCATATAAAGATTAAAAAAAAAGAAAAGAAAAAAACAAAAAAAAACAATTGTGTACATAAGAGTCAGACAAAACGAATTAGTTACCATTATGATGACTGTAACAGCCTGGAAAAGCCTCACTTATAAGTCCAGGCGTTTCCATTTTTGGCCCCTAGATGGCCCTCAAGTGTAGGCTTGCCAACCCGAAACACTTCAGACTTCAATTTGATCTTTGATAATACTGCAGCTCATCTCTATGCAGGATACGCTCTCAGTGCAAGACTCATTTGACTCTGACTTCACGGACAAAAAGACATTAAAACAGGCAAATAAAAACAGACCTTTGCGTTTCCAAAAGTAATGCACAAATATCGTCCTAGTCGAGAGGGGACAGCGTGGAGACATCCCCTCGCATGACGGGAGCAACATTTAGAAAAAATGCTGACATGAAAATACATTACTATGTCAACTGTACAAGTTAGTCACTGTACCTCAAGACCATACCTACTATCCGAAGAAGAAGAAGAAGAAAAAGCTATGCACTGTGAAAAAATATTCTTCCATGCAAGTGGAAGCTGTTGTCCCTTTTACTAGACTCATTTCCTATAACATTAAATAGTGATTAGCAGGCTATAGTTTAAAAAGGAGGAGGAGGAGAAGAACAAACAAAAAAAAAAGCAACACCCAGAGGCTTTGGGACATCAAAACAGCAATTTTGAAGTTATTGCTTCAATCCATTTGTCATTCCCCTTTTACGCAAAAGAAAACACAGGTGTGTCTTCCTACAGTGTCCTCGGGGGCGCGGGAGGAATCCTCTTCTGTCATTGACCAGGATACAAAAAAAAAAAAAAAAAGCAAAGACAAACAATAATCACAGTTTCATCATTCTAACGGACTACACTAAGTCTTACGGTTGTCCTGATTTCAAGAAAGATCCTACTCGATTCCTACTCAAGCGTCCTGCGTGTCACGTCGGTCACTTTACATCGGATGGGGAGGTCGGCGGTTGACCCGGGAGGCTCCCGCTCAACATGCACTTCCTGGTTTGATGCAGTGAACAGGGTTTTCGGGAGGTCGGGGGAGAAAGAGCTGGACTGGATTTTGTAAACCATGGAGGACCGGAGTCTCTCGCTTGGCTTTGTCTTCCCTTTCTTTCTGGCCAGTTCAAAGCTCTCTCTCTCTCTCTTTCGCATTCTCCCTTTTTCTTTTCTTTACCAGGGCTGGGAGGAAGGCAAAACTTGGGACAGGAAAGGCATGCTATCGACGGACCTCATGGCGATGTTGAGCGGGCCGGTTATATTCATAGGCATGGGGGTGGTGATCGCCACCGGGTGGGCGATATTCATGGACGCCGTGGAGGGGATGTTGACGGAGGCGATGTTGAGGGGCCCGGTGATGGTGACCGGATGATGGAGGCTGATGGGAGACGTGATGTTGACGGTGTTGGTGCTAATGTTCATTTGTGCCGCTATGGTGACAGGGTGGTTGTTGTTGTTGATCCGGTTCATTGCCGTGGTGATGGGGGCCGAGATGGTCACAGGGGTGGCCGAGGAAGAGTTGCAGACCGCGTTAGCCTCTGGAAAAATTGCAAGACTCAACGTTAGTGGCTGAGCGGCGGTGGGAGGAGATGGGGTTAGCGACACAGACGCAATCTTCATTGCCGTCGCTCATCCACTTTAAGGTATCCTCAGGAGTTCTCAAAACTCAAGCATGCCCAGTAGATTACCCCCCCCCCCCTATTGGAGTTATTAAATATCGAGTATCAGGCAATATGGAGTCTGGCGTCCAACTTATAATAAAGTAACCATACTAAATAGTTAGTTTATAATAATAATAATAACATCAATAACAATAATAGGAAATGTCTCCTCTTTTGTTTGACTGCTTTCTTCGTTGCCCAATTGAAACATTTCCACATTGCAGATTATCTTGTATACGTTAGATTATGCTATAGCCCCGTGATAAAGCATTAAGCAGGAATTGTCTCGGTTGGTTGCATGCGTATTCGCTGCGCCGCACGTGGCGTGTCTTTCTGACCTTTGTTACAGGAGTTGAAGTTGGCCTGCCCGTGTGTCTTCAGGTGGCTGGTGATGTAGGCCGCACTGAGCATCTTCCCGCAGATGCTGCAGGTGACCTTGCCTTCGTGCCTGATCATGTGGGAGCGCAGCCGGTCTTTGGTGGCGAAAGCAGAGGTGCACGCCTGCAACCGTGCGGCAGGCGGGGGGGTCAAAGGTCAGTGGACAAGACAAGACAATGCCACAAAAACAACAACAATTAAGATGCCGATTGGGCCGGGCGTTCTTACCGTTACTTGGCATTTAAACGGTCTTTCTGAGGAATGCACATGCTTCACATGGCAGCTCAAGTGGTCTGGCCTAGATTTGAAAAAAAAAGAAAAAAAGAAGAGAGACAAACAGAAAAGCACATTTAGTCTTTCGATGAGTCGTACATGAACGCAGGACTTTGGTTCCATACACCTCACTGAAGTACGGAGCATTTAAGTTTTGTGTCTTGGGAACCCGACTAAATAAGAACTATGCAACAGCTCCTAGAATGAAAAACAACTACATCGAAACACAAACAGGCCTATCCACACTTACAGGACAAATCCTATGATAATAAACAGTGTAGTACTTATATTATAATCTCTTGTGTGTTTTTGCAGTATTTACAGGCGGTAGAAGTAACTACAGTTCAAGAAATATTTGATTTAACTAGTAACACTAAGATATGGGTTGTTCAAAAACTCGTTACATCAGTTTAGGAAATGCACGCGCGCGCACGCACACGCACACACACACACACGATAATCCAAAGAGGTGCTGTGGGGATTTTTCAATGCCTCGCAAGTGCAGTTTCTGCAGAATCTGACTGATGTGCTCTGTTTGCTTTGGTAATGAGGGAATGGGCCCAGAAAAACACCCAAAATTTCAGTCAGTGGCAGTTAATTCTCCATGATCAATCGCGCGTGAGTTCGTTTGACCTAGTTTCAACACCGCAACACACCGACGCGGTGTTTTTTTTTTTTTTAAACCGTCATTGTCTTGTTTTCTACTTAGTAAGTTGATGGTTTGGAGCCACAATATTCACGTTTTTTGTAGCGCCTTTGACATTACTTCAAAACACTGCAATTAACATTTAGAGAACGCTGGTTTCTTATTTTCTGACTAAACTCCTCCGCGCTCTCTCTCTGTGTGTTGATTAGAGGGAGATTGTGTTGTGGCAACAATATATATATATATATATATATATATATATATATATATATATTTCTGACAATAGTATCTTAAATTAAGGGTATGATTTTGCCGGTGTGTCTTTCGATTTCAACCAAAAGTGAAAACACAAACAAACACGGACGGCAACACATGCCAGTGCTTATCGAACGTGAGATTTTTTTTTTTTTTTTTTTAGAATTCACCGATTATCAGCTATTGCAAAGAAATCTTGCCCCCGGACCTCCACAGTGAAACTTTAGCATTCGCAAATCCGTCTTGGCATTCCGCTCCTCCTCCGTCAGCTTGTTAACTCCAGTGAAGCTGTGAGCTCAGAAGGGGCCACAATGGAGTGAGCGAGTGAGGGCTACCCACACTGGCGACGGCTTCCAAACCGGAAGGTTTCGTGCTGCTGGATTTTTTTTTTTTTGGAACGCAAATGAGAAGAGTCGAGTGGAATCCCCTCAGTGGTGCCATGAACCGGAATCTGGGCTTTTTGTCCGTCCGTCCTGTGGAGGAGAGCGGCGGACACCGGGCAGCGTCTGCCTAGAAATCTGGCCGAGCGGCAGTGACTCAGTGCCACCGTTATTCAGTCCCCATTCTCGCCATCCAGTGCGCTGATGACTCCCGGCCCCGCGTCACTGTGTTGGGAGGCCTGTCGAAACGGCCATGCATGGCCCAGCGCTAGTGTTACAGCTTGGCCCGGGTACACGGCTGAAGTTGAACCGCGGCACCAAAACTCACAGCGGCCATTACTCTTAACCGCGCCTAATGCTGTTGAACAGACGAAATTGTGTGTTGTTTTGCTGGAAATGCAAAAGCCTCGCGGAGACCTTCCAAAACTAAATCCCCCCCACCACATAGTAGTTGTGTTGACCTGAACATTACCGCGTGGTTCACTGAATTCCCGGGGGGGTGGGGGGGGGGAGAGTCTGTGACATGCTGGCGGGAACCACAAAGTGACAAGTGACGCCCCTCCTCCTCCCTCCCCTCCTTCTCTGGCTGGTACTCTTCCATGTGCGATTGTTTAAACATGTGGTTGAGATGGTGCGTGGTGGTGATGGTGATGGTGGTGGGGTCAATGCAAGTACAAATCTGAATCTGCTCAGGAAAACTGTGCACATTAGAGCCACAGCCACATTAAGAAACACCATCACAAATCACAGCACCGCCTTATTGTACAGCCGCCACTCTGCAGCAAACAAAAAATAACAATTTTCAGAAGTATATTAGTTTACAGTAAAATCGAGCCGACAGGTTTTATACTGTCTCTTATACAAAAACAGGAAAAGCCGATACTGGAGCGTCAAGACAATGGAAAAACAAAATATGCGCGATATAATTTGTCTTTTACCAGGCTATTTTTAAATTCCATGCACACAAGTTGAGACATCTCTCATTGACCCTGGAATGCAACCATCGGAGGGTGGAATTAATCTCTGTCTCCCTTCCCACAAGAATAAATTAGATCCCAGACTCAAACATCCTGTTTGTAGTTAGTTATTGATTAAAATCATATGGGTAAACAAAGGCAACTGGAAATGATATATATATTTTTCCGTGCCTTTTTTCTCTGAACAATTTGGTATAGGTTATTATGCAACGTCCCCTCGTCCTGCTGATCCGTTTCCCGACCTCACACCTCCTTAGATGCATATACAGCAGAGCTGCGTGCCGCCACCGCTGCTGGGAAATACAGGTTGAGGTTCACGGGGGCTGAGAACACCTCAATTCAGACACTATCTACGCGAGTGGGTGGCGGTGAGGACATGAAACCCAGCTGGGCCGCACGGCTCCGTGTAAATGCGAACCAGCCGGACTAGACGGGTCTATTCCACCACCTCAAGAGCCACACGAGAGATGTGCTACGACATCCGAAACGAGTAACGTAATCTCCCGTGAAAATCTCCGGCCGGCCTTATTGCTCAATGTTCGCCCGTCCCAATCCCTACGGCGAGTCGGTCCGGTAGCATGGGTGATAAAATAACTTCAAATTAAAGATCCCGAAGGAAAAGACAAAATATATATACATTTCGCCCCTTTCCCTTAAAATATGCACTAACCATTGCAAATATTGCTGAGGGTATGAGAGAGCTACTGAATTATTAAAAATGCGTTGTGGTGTAAAATTTCTCACCAACAAAAAAAAAAAAAGTTTTTTCCCCCCCGTTTACTTCCAAGTGTGGTCTTTACAGTTGTATAAATTGGAGAAACACATAAATGATTGAATCTCTGAAGGCGGCCCTTACCTGGAGAAGCCCTTCCCGCACACAGAACACACGTAGGGCTTGTGGACTCCCCCGTCGTGGGAGCGAACGTGGTAGGTCATCCGGTCCTTCCTCTTGAAGCGCTGCTGGCAGATGGGGCACTCGAAGGGCTTCTCGTCCGAGTGGGACAGCTTGTGGCGGTTGAGGTGGTAGACGTCGCGGAACGCCTTGCCGCACATCTCGCAGCCGTGGTTCTTCTTGACGGGCTTGGCAGGCTTCTTGGCGACGTTCTGCTGCGGCACGTTGCCCATCGCCGAGGACGTCATGATGCTGGCGCCCGAGGAGACCGAGGTGGTCGCCGTGGAGAGGATGCCCGCCACCGTGGAGATGTACGACGGGGTGCCGTTGTTCTCCCGCGACAGGGTCTGGATCATGGGCACCATGGTGGGGGCCGACTGGGCGGTCTTCTTTGGCCGGGACACCATTTTGATGCCGGTGTGGCTGGACTCGTGGCGCCGCAGGTGGTAGCTGTCGCGGAAGGCCTTGTTGCAGTAGCCGCAGACAAATGGCGTTTTGCCTTTGTGTTCCTTCTTTATCACGGGCATGGCTGGCCGCTGGCCTCCGACGCCATGGTTATCTTTGTGGAGGTCCGCAGCGCTGGTGGGTGGCTTCTGGTCTAGCTGGATGGGCAGGATGGGCTTCTGGTCAATCTGTTCAGCTCCGGAGTTGAGAAGTGGCAGCAGGCTGTTCTGGGCCACCTGGTGCTGGTGGTGGAGGGCTTCATTGGCCTGCTGATGTCAACAAAAAACACACACATACGGAGATTAATTTTTTCATGGGGCCATGATTGATTTCAAATACACTTAAATACTGGGGATTGCAGTTTTAAACTAATATGGCTTGGCCAATGTATCAAAACCCTTGAAATAAATCATCAATATTATTCATTATTCATTACAATAAGTCCACAGATTTAAGATACTACAGAATGTACTCTAGATCGGTATTTATAGGAGGATGTTGCAGCATGCCGGTAATACTGAAGAATCCCGGATAAAAAAAGAAAAAAAAAGCACTCCATCGTTATGAGGCAGATACATCATGTGAACTGCAAAGCCAGTATAACACAAGAGTGTCCACTTTAACTGCCAAGAGCGCTTTGAAGAGCGGGTCATTATCTCGGCGACGGCGCTCAGGGGACATGTTGAAGCTTAATAGGGGGTCGGCAGAGGGGTCAAGTGTGCACGCTCGCAAACAAGAGAAAAACGCACGAAAAGGAAAAAAAAGGTCACCGTGGCCCAACAGATCACCGGCTATTTGGACTCCTACGGTGTGTTACTGGGGTTTTGGCAGCAGCCCACTACTTCCATGAAACACATGGGATGAAGTGGTGGTGGTGGTGGTGGTGGTGGGGGACAAGCAGCACCACCAACAAGTTGCAATCTAAGTGCTCTAACCGAGGCAGACACTCGAGAAGAGAACATCTACATTTTGACAATACATCAGTTTTTAACGAGGACCCCCACCCCCCGCCCCTCTCCGGGGGAGCTGCGACATTCCTGGTGATCCAGGAACTGCTCTGCAAACATCCAAAGAAATGAACCGGGACGCAAATCAGGAGTGGCAGACACAAATTATTTGTGTGAATGGTGAATCTGTCCGACTCTATTTTACCGTATTGTAAAAAGGTTGTTTTTCGTATCATACCTTAGCATAAAAAATTGCATCACATTCTGCAAATGGACACATTCACTGCCGCGTTGTCAGCCGCCGGGCAATGTGAAATACTTGACCTTTCCCTTTGAGGCTCAATCATCCATCGAAGAAGGCCGGCCAAGTATAAAAAAAAAGTTGCAGAGGAGGAGGAGGAGGAGGCAGGGGACGGAAAGGAAAAATGAAGCGCACAATGTCCTCCTTATGTCATCTAGCCTATTGTGAAAGGCACAAATCTGAGCAGTGATGCACTTGGGACTCGGCGGGGGATCTTTGTATGCTCATCTTCATTGATTTGGCTCATCTATTCATGGGACGGGGACATTGTTTATCCACACACTGCTCGACCAGACCGGCCACCGCTCCCTCATAGGCACCGGGGGACCTGGGAAACTCGGCGGAGAATGCCACCGAGGCCCACCCAGCCATTTGTCCGAGCACCTGCTCACGCTCGCCAACCTTCCAGGATTAGTCATCATCAGCCTCCTCCTCATCATCATGCCAATGCTTACCCATGCACTGGCACACCAGGGGTGGGGTGAAGTGGGGGGGGGGGGGATACCAGCCGGGGGAGACCTCTTTGTGAAGCCTGTGAACACGCAGACGTGGTCACCGCAGACAGCCTGCTTTCTATACAGAGGTGCAGGGCCTGTAAGCTGCCGTGCTTTCATGCAGCCCTGACCATTTTGACACAAATGTGCTCTGACAACTGGGACTGCTCCCTCATAAATAACATCAAAATGGAGGGAGGGTCCCGATGGCTACTGCGGCCCACTGTAGACTTGAACCGTGCTGGGGGGGAGGATAACATAAAAAGGAGGGAGAGAATGAAATACTTGAATAACATTTTTTTTTTAATACTGAAATCTGCCCAGCTTGTTGCTGGTGGTGGCAAGTTGGTACTTTTCAGTTTCTACGGTTTGTTTTGATGTATTCGTTATTTCACATTATTTCACTGCTGCACTCAAGAGAACAATGTCCACCATTTCTCATCATACCACCCTTGTCAATAAAACTGATGTCGACACAGCTAAAACCTCAAAATATGACATCCAGTGCATCCTATGGCCTCGCATAGAGGACACACAGCTCTGTCTGACATGACAAAAAAAGTCACTCTGCTGCACTGGTATGAATTGGGCAACGCTGCAATACCTACAAGTCCACTAATATGTCAAGCACAAGTTCATCTTTCGTCAGCGGCAGCTATAAACGCACACCCACGCAGCGGCGAGGACAAATGGAGGGTGGTTTTGAAGCAGCGAGGTGAAACACTGGACCAATAACTGGAATCTATGCTACGCAGCATGATTCCATTGTTATCTTCTCTTATTTGCTCAAAGGCCTTATTACTACCATGCTGAATGGTAATACACCGCTTTCTCGCAGGACACCGAGGAGTGTCGTAGCAGGAAACGCACAAACGTAATTGATAACATTAAAAAAAACGACACTCCATTTAGATAACCCAGTAATAAGGCATTGCCGGCTCAGCAGTACATGTTTTTGAGCCAATGATTGGGTGAAGAACAAAGCAAAAATCTCTTGCAGTGTCGGGTTTTTTTTTTGTTGTCGTTGGTATTTATTTCTTCTACAGTGTGTACAACTGTTTGGTGTTATTTTCTTTGAGACGTGTGGGATGTCCTGATGTGCTTCAATAAATCAGCCAACGGCATCTGGAATGACTGGTTATGTAACGTGTTTTCTCTTATGCATATGGCATATATAGTCTCAGGCACAGAAGGCTTGCATTATGACATCATTACTGGTGTATCACTGCTCAGCCAGTGCCACACTAGCCTGTTGAACACGGTATTGTTAATGTGCTGAAACAATTCTGCCCATGTGTTTGTATTTAAAACACACCCCACAAAGAAATGACACGGGGAAACGTCAATCATCCATTCATTTACAACTTCTGATAAAAGACCCATTTGACAAATGGTGTCACAGCGGCGAACCAACGCCGCTGCAGAGCAGTTGATAATAGCTGAATGAAATATTGCTCTGCGAATGATAAGTGCACAAAGATTTACATAGTAACAGTGTGGGGTACATAATACATGCAGGGCCTCTGGCTAGGTGCCAGATCCTGCATAACAAGCCACAAAGTCCATCTGCCTTTTTCATCAGGAAGAAATGGTGCTCAAAGATGTGAGTAAGCGTCGGTTCCTGACAGCAGGGCAAAATGTTACCAATGCCACACACACACACACACACACACAAAAAACTAAAACAAACAAACAAACGGCACCCGGAAGACTTTGATGCGTAGGTTTAGCGCAGCATCCCCTGGTTCACCACTCGTATTCTTCCTCCGCTCGTTATCGCCCCAACAACTGAACCGCGAGGCCAGTAGTGAGACCACAACCTAAATTAAATAAGGCATCTTAAATAGCGTTGGTATTCTCTGAGAAGGGAGATCTTGAAGTCACCACACTGTTGTAAAACCTCTAACCGATGACACATCCGATCCCTGTTGTCTCCAAGGGGGAGTTTGTGGATTGGCTTTACAAATACACAACATATTTACTGAGCAACGATCAGCGCATGCGATGACGAGAGATCCAAACCAATCCGTCGCCAAAGAGTGCACATGTTCGACATAAACACCGTCATGGCCGGCTGCCAAGAAGAAAGGGCTCTGCACCTGACTCTCTCAGTTACCGAGGGGTCCGCTCGCGTGCAGCTGCATTCAAATATTAAACTGTGCAGCCAGCAACTCTGCTCTGAACTTTTAAAAACGAGGACCCCAACCCCGCCACCCCTCCCGGGGGGTAATAACTTCATTGATAACACGCGGAAGGCTTACTGTTAACACTTGGGAATGCACCTTCACATGGCAGTGAAGGTGTGGATTCGTGATTGAATTAAAGAAAGAAACTGGACAAAATGACATACAACAGTCCCGCGGGCAAATTCATTAAATCGTTTGTAGATGTTCCTTTATCGTGAAAGACGTGGATCTAGCGTTTCTCGTGGTCACGCAGTGGGGCAGTAGGCTAATTTCTATCAAGCTCAGTAAGGCCATGGGAATGAAATATTTCATTCATGTCATTGAACAATAGCCTTCCATCTTCACACGCACGCACGCACACTCACTCACTCACACACACAGAGAGAGAGAGCGGTGGTATAATAGACTATCACCCTGTACAGCTGCACCCACTTTCTAGATGAAAAGGGAATTCATAAATTGCGTAATGTCTCTGCTAATTTCAAATCGCCTTCTCGGCTGCTAGTGTTAGCTGATGAGGCGAGCATAGTTCAAATTCCTCTCTGCAGCGACCGGAGGAATAAATGGACAGTTCGCGGCGAAAGCTGCGATGGAGATCGAGTCGTGTGTTGATTGTAGTTGTGCAAGCTGCTTACGGCATCGCCTCGCCCTAATCAAGCCACGTTTGGCATTAGCGAGTTTGATGAAGGCAGCCTTAACATCGTTAGCTAACTTGGCTAGTTACCGCCGCACCGGCTGAGGCGAGCGGAAAGTTCACCGCGGACTTGCGAAGCGCTGTTGGTGAATCTCAGCAGATTTTACCCTCAGCCCGCGCTAAATCGGGCGAAGATGAATCACTTTAAAATCAAAAGCGCCCGCGCCATTAACTGCTACTATTTCGCGGGCGTTTCAGCTCATTATTCCACAGGGTCCGATCAAAGCCTTTAGTCTGGATAAGGAGCAAAAAAACAGCTCTGTCTCGATTGTAACGGTGCAGTGGCGTCTCCAGCTTTAACGTTACTTCCAACCATCTCCCACGTTCTGTGGGCTTCGACTTGGCCAACTAACTTCAAAATTACACTATTACACACAGTCTGAGATACCAAAAATATCTGTACAATTTGTGCACGAGCCACGTTTTCTCCAAACAGTCGTTGGGACGAATTGATTTTTTTTTTGTTCTAGCGTCATTCCCAAGCCTCACAGCTGGAAGCCTGGATTCATATACCATTGTTTTGCCTGGTTACTTGATCTTGGCTTTACTCGTTTTAAAAATCTGCTTTCGCCGCCCAACCTAACGAGTGCTCGCGCTCGCGAAGGTGCTTGAGCGAGCTACGCCGGGTTCCCCTCCCCAAAGAGTCAACTTACTTGAAAAAGAAACGTACTCCAGCTCGGCTCCATTTCCACACTTAGTAATTCTGTAGGAAACCTGGTAGAAACCTACAACAAAGCAACCAAACATGGCAGCTGAAACAACTTCCGGTAACCTCCAGGACCGAACCAGTTCACGCGCTGTGTAGGGGGTGCGTGGGTTCAAATGTAGTTTTATTCAAAAAAGGGTACACACGTGTATGTTATTGATCCAACACAGACCCATACACCAAGGTTGTTAAGTTTATTTGTTTTCTTATATGCATTTTATATGCTATCATCTAAAGCGTTTGACTATTTATGAAGGAAATATTCTGGTTTAGTTGAATTTCCAACCCCCCTTTTTGGATGTTGTAATGGCTTAGTCCGTGAGCAGCGTTTGTTTCAGGAGTTCACTGTCGCATGTGGTGCGTTTATGATTGTGTCATAAACACACTGTTCCCATCTATTAGAAAGCCGTTTTTGATAACAGATTGTTATACATGACACTACATTTCATGTTGGGCTTTTTATTTTTCTGGCAGCGAGAAGTATAGAAGTGTACACTGAGGTGAAATAGATAACCCGCGTACGCAGCAGATTCATTTCATTCATGGTCTTCATGGAGTGAATGGAATCGTCAGAGCTCATAAATTGTACGGATTGCGGCCAGTTGAAAAACAAACAAACAAACAAACAAACAAAAAAAATCAAACACTGTACAGCGAACACACCCTTTTACAAAAACGGGAGTTTTTTTAGTTCGTTTGTTTTCAGTCCACAGAACAACATGAGGAAATAAAGATGAATGGACCAGAAAGGAAGCACGTATTAAATAATAACATTGGTTTGTATCGTGTAGTATTTTCCAAGTTTTGCAATTATGTTTTGAATTTATCAGCATATGCTGTAATTGCTGAGGAACATTTCAAGATTGGAATCACACTCTTTACTTCACACTTACAACTAATCATATTGGATGAACGGTATTATAAGGGGGGAAATTGGTTTGCAGGACTGCAGGGATTTTTCACATTATATTGTCAAAATACTTCAAATGCCCCCAATAACACATCAGTGTATTCAGTCTTCTGGATTTGTAATTCAGTTCTAAAACGAAAGTGTAAACAGATCCATGCATGACATGGCATTGTGCACACTCTTTCCAGTAGCTTCTGTGAACTCTCTGCTCGTTAGTGAATGGCTGGTCGGTGTAGGTGCCCCCATTGTACGTTTCATCTTTGTCCCACTGTACATTGAAAGCCTTTATTCACATACAGTGTGATGAACGTTTCAGTTCGAGTTAGGGAATATGTGTGGTCAGCCCCTTCTGCTCCCAGCCAGCTCAAAAGATGGAATAACATTCAGCAGTGGGCTCCACTTGTTAATATAGTTATGCAGATTGCCTCCTCGGATCATTTTACAACTCTGCATAAGGAAGACTTTCCAAAGGTAAGAACCTCTGGGAGACGAGAATGAGCATTGTTCAAGCTGATCATGTCTTTCGAATATTTTTTTACATCACTTTCAAAATGACTCGTTGTATGGGGAGGTTGTGTTTTAAGATGTTTTGAGAACTGATTCACGAATACATGGCCTTTAAAAAGTGTACCATGTAACTCAGCTGTGTGACTATGAGAAATTGCTGGTTATTACATCTTACTGTTCTTATGGAAATGCGTATAGGATTCACACTTGATTTTAAATCATGTAATATTTAAACCTCTTAGCGAAAACCCGTAGTTTAAACACTGTGACATATGTACACAGGTTGATGACAGACTGAGAGCACTATTTTATGGTATTTACTGTAGGTATAAGGGCTTTATAGGTCAATATTTAAGTGTTTCTTATTACAAACTCTGGGTTCTGACCACTTCAGTTTGATCATGAAGTAACCTGGCTCCAGTCCCGTAAACAGTGTTTTAATTATTGCGTTTCCACAGAAATGGGAGACTGGTCTATTCTTGGCCGCTTCCTAACAGAAGTTCAAAACCACTCCACGGTCATCGGTAAGATCTGGCTGACCATGCTGCTCATCTTCCGCATCCTGCTCGTGGCCCTGGTGGGGGACGCCGTCTACAGCGACGAGCAGTCCAAGTTCACCTGCAACACCCTCCAGCCCGGCTGCAACAACGTGTGCTACGACACGTTTGCGCCCGTCTCCCACTTGCGCTTCTGGGTCTTTCAGATTGTTCTCGTATCTACGCCTTCCATTTTCTACATCGTCTACGTCTTGCAAAAGATCACAAAGAATGAAAAGCTGGAGGTCAAGACGACCGAGGTGGTGCCCAGGGCCTCGGCTGAGTCGGCCTACAACCAGGAGGCCTGGAGCTCACAGGAGGGGGAGAACAACCGGCCCGAGAAGGAAATGAAAGAAGTAGACAAGGACCCCACCCAGCTCTCCAGTCAGGTGCTGCTCATCTACATCATCCACGTGTTGCTGCGCTCCATCATGGAGATCATCTTCCTCATTGGGCAGTATTACCTGTTTGGATTCGAGGTGCCACACCTGTTCCGCTGCGAAACCTATCCCTGTCCAAACCGCACCGACTGTTTCGTGTCTCGGGCTACGGAGAAGACCATCTTCCTCAACTTCATGTTCAGCGTCAGCCTGGGTTGCTTCATCCTGAACATTGTGGAGCTGCATTACCTGGGCTGGATTTACATTTTCAGAGTGCTGTTTTCGGCGTGCTGCACGTGCTGCGACCCCAACCCCGTGCAGGTGGAACTCTACTCGGACCACAACCCGCTGTTGCTCGAGCTCAAGCACTCCCTTCGCGGCAGGGTCGTCCTGCAGACCTCACCCGCCGCGCCGTGCGACAAGAGCGCTCCCGGCGTCCCCAACCAGGCCCCGGCCATCTCCTTCGAGACCGACTCCACGGTGGAGTGCACATCCAAGAGGAATCCTGACGAAAAGGAATGCACCAAAACCAGACTGCACAATATGGCAAAAATGGGGAGAAGCAAGAAGTCATGGCTTTGAAGCTACATTCTCTGTGTCTATACATACATTTAGCCCCCAACTTTACTGCACTTTAGTACCATTTTGTTTTTAGTTGCTTTCAACTGTTTTATTCAAGCTTGATCAAGGCAAAACTAGGAAATTACAGCTTCTTTCTTTCTTGGTTTGTCAACAATATATTTCAGCTACTGTAATAGGAAGCACCCATGTAACATAAAAATAGTTTGGCGTTAATTAAAGATTTTCTGTAAATATAGTCAAACCAATGCGGCGTATTGGCTGTGATTTACTTATACCTCTCTCCTCTTACACGTGTATATATGATAAAACACATCTTTTGCGAACAGGCAGATGATGTGTCGACCCACCAGTCTATCTTTAATATGACCTGCCCTGTTTAGCAGCAATACCCCCTACTCCGATTTTGTTTAATGTGTAATGAAAATCAATCCCTTCAATCAATCAAGCAATTTGTCCTGTGGGTGACAAAGGGGCCAATTTTTTCAGTCATGGCCAGATATATTTGAAAATACTGCTGCATGGAAGTTTTACCTTGAACATTCTTTAAGATGCGTTTGTGCTTGATCATTTTGATGATTACGCAGGTCTGGTCGTCAGTACAAAAGTACATTTGAAGAAGGTCACAACTTGGGGCAACAGCCCGGGATAATTTACTGCACCCTTTGTGTTCTAAGTAAAAATACCAGGAGGTGGCGCTGCCGTTCAGGTTACACAAATGCTGCCTCCACTTACTGTCGGAAATATTACAAAAATCCACATCGACAACTCATATTTGTTCCACTTTCCCATTTGAATACGGATTAATGTTGTTGTATGGACTAGATAGCGTTTTGCTGTTTTTAAATAGTTCACTTCTGTTCGAGTGCAATTTGTTTTGTTTCTTTTTATAAATGTGTCATAGAGTGACATTTTGTTTTCATTTGTTTCAAACGTTATTCATTGATTCACATTATATTCGCCTTCAGCAGGACCTATCACTATACACGCTATGCTTAAAAAAAAAGAAAAAAAAAAAAGCAACGACATAATAATAAGTGAATGCATATAGGCCGGTAACAGCCGACCCAGAAGGGCTATTGAGAAGACGGAGCTTAAAGACGGAGCACACGAAAGCACCACGGGCACATATGTCTGCTGCACCTACTGTACATTTCTAAGGAAGAAAATGCAGAAAACTTCTCACAAGACAAAAGGGCCGCCGATTGCAGGTAAGTCTCAACTATTTCCTCTCGCATTATTTATAATGAGTTTTCCAACAATGTCAGGTGGCACAGTGTGTGCTGAGGGCGTTTTCTAAGGCCGCCGGTGTTAAGAGAATGAGGGCAAAGCAGATTAGAGCTGTGGGATAGTCGCAGCAACAATGACACGATGCCATGTGCAAAGTCAATTAACACAACTACACAAAACAGCAACAACAAAAAACAAAAACAACCAAGGACGTCTACTTCTTTGACTGTACCAATAAATCAGTTGCCACGAGAATAATGAAATAACGTCAACTGACTGTTGTTTTCAGCTATTTCTCTTAACACGTGATTAACTGTGGATTAAGTGCGAATTTGCCGTTTGTGGCTTCACACCAACAAAGCAGGTTTGCCGACTTCATGTCGTTGAGATGAATCCGCATCACTTCGACGGTGATGCTGCGCATTGGTACGGGCAAGGTAGCAGAGGTCACTGATCCTCAAAAATGCAGGACAACTTCACCACGTACCATGGTTTGTAGGCTATATGTGTCAGTGTGTGGAAGTGTCCGAACACGTTCAGAATGAAGGGGATCATTGCCGATGATTCAGTATCTATGTTTGTAGGTCGTATGTTGCATAGTGTATCAAGAGGTGATGTCAGTTCCATGACACACTGCTGGCCAAGTACACCTGACCTCTGATTTATGTTAAATACTCTGGATGGATCAGATTAAGTGAAACTGACGGGGCATGGGAATGTCACTGAAATAATGTAGAAAGTAACTTGATTTTTTTTTAAATGTTGGCAAATAGGCGGCCTTGCCCCCAATAGCCCGTAGTTATGGATTTATTCATTTGTTAAAATAACCTATACGAACATAACCAACGCTGGATATTTTAAGACAGATGTCAACCGATTGTCGGTTCTTAAGAAATAGGTCCCGGTCACAGATCCTGCCGCGATCTGTGCATCAGCTGAAGGCAGCAATGCATTTCAAGCGTCTTTATAAATCATTACATAAATGAACGAAGCCTAATGAATGCTGACAACCTGAGCCGAGCAGCAGACGATCTGAAATATTGATTATTGATTGTTGCGTCGCAGTGAAACAACAGCTGGGTCCAAACGACTCTCAAACCCAATTTTCCTCAAACTACTTGATCCAAACAAACACTCTGAGCTTAATGGGCTTTCGATATCGATTGGAAGGCAGAAAAAGTTGAAAACACACTCTCTTGTATCTAATGAGCTGCAATTAGTTTTGCTGGTGGTCGTAACACCGAAGCACACGGAGGGGGAAAAAAAAAACATCAATGTGCAGAGGATTGATATCAAGTGTGGGAGCCAAATGGAGGACGAGGCAGGGCAAGCTTTTTCTCCAGGAAAATCAAACATCGGAAAAATGTCCAGCAAAGGGATGGAGAAGCAGAATTTCCGCCATATGTTTGCTCTCTGCAAATATGATGTTCATTTTCTTTTTTTATCTCTTCCCCACAGATGACATCGCCGGGCCATTCAGGCTCTCCCGTGCCTCTGTGACATTTCTTCTTCGACGGCCCACCAGTTCCCACTTGTAAAGGCAACCGCAGAAAGCGAGCATGTTCCACCTGATCAAGAAAGACAAGGAGAAGGAGAAGGACTTGGGGAAGAAAGAAAAGAAGGACAGGAAGGAGAAGAAGGAGCGCATGTCCCAGGCGGAGTTGAAGAGCCTGGAGGAGATGAGCATACGCAGGGGGTTTTTCGGCCTCAACCGGGGCAGCTCCAAGAAGGACCCGAAGAGCAAGCTGGAGATATCGGGCCCCATCCCCATCAAGGTGGCCAGCGACGCGGAGCTGTTCCACGGCATCCCGCAGCAGGACGCGGGGCAGACGGGGGCCGGCGGCTCCGGTCAGGACATGCAGAGGGAAGGGGCGGTGCATCACCACAGCTCGGTCAAAGAGAGAGCGGCTAGGTTCGGGGAACTGGCCAAGGCGAACCCTGCCGGGGGCCAGAGGCGCGTGTCTTTTACCCTGAAGACCAAAGAGGACAACGTTTGGGAAGGCTTGAATCCTACCGGGCAGATCTGGACCACGTCCCCTTTGCAGTCCCAACCGCAGACAAAAGGCGCCAATGCGATTCACCTTCCCGAGGTGGTGGAGAAGACCTTCCCCGGGGCAGACCTGCAGCTGCCCGCGCTGGTCGCTCCGGCGCTCCCGGAGCCGAGGGAGCTGGAGCTGCAGCGGCGCAACACGGGGGACTTTGGCTTCTCGCTGCGGAGGACCACCATGCTGGACCGGCAGCCGGACGGAGGCGTGAGTCGCCACGTGGTGCACTTCGCCGAGCCTGGCGCCGGGGCCAAGGACCGGGCCCTGGGCCTGGTGCCGGGGGACAGGCTGGTGGAGATAAACGGCGTCAACGTGGAGAACAGGAGCAGGGACGAGATCGTGGAGATGATCCGACAGTCCGGAGAGGCCGTCCGGCTGAAGGTGCAGCCAATCCTGGAGCTGAGCGAGCTGAACCGCAGCTGGCTGAGGAGCACCGAAGACCGGCAGAAGGACGTCTCCGAGGTAAGTTAGCCCCGGCAAAATCGCTTCAGTCCACTCGGTGTAGACACACGTTCCACACTCACTGCACATCGAGATACATAACACCACTACATCCGAATAAAAATCCGAATGGCTTTGTTGGCCAAACGGACAATGTACCTGGTGTGGAGTTCAAAAAGAGAACAACTTAAAACATACACAATTGCGCTGTCGCTATTTACGAGATGTGTTATGGAGGCGACTGTGTCACGTTGGACGTTGGACGTTGACAACGGAAACTGCAGGCTCGTGGAAAATATTCTCCCATATTTGCATTTGCCCTGATAGACAGGTGTTTCTGGATCGATGTATTTTGGTTTTGGAAAACCGCAACAGCTGTCATTGGTGTGTATTCCATTATTTGCGGCATCACATTGACGTTTTTTTCTCTTTCTTCTCATTTCGGTGTTGCACTGACATATAGTGCTTTTGTGTTCGCATGTATGGGGGAGTGTGTATTTTCTGTGTTTTGAAAGAGAAAATGTGTTCTGGGGGTATATATATGACCCCGACCCCACCCCCCCCTCTCTCTCTCCTTTGAGAGTAAACAAAGGGATCCTGAAGGAAACAATGGCCCAAAGGCCTGCCGCAGCCCGTGGCCATATGGTGGTGGGAGAATTGGCTGGCTGCTCGTTCAGTTCTTTTCATTCGGATAATCATGTGCAACAAGTAGATTAGCATCAAGTTTTTAAGCGTTTATTTCGCCAGCACCACAAAAAACCATCTGAAGGTGTGCAGGGTTTCGCTGCGTAGTCCAGACCCAGTGGGTGATAAACTGGATAAAAGTATACTGTGGCTGTAGACATTTTAGTTACACCTTCACAGTGCTATAAAAAAATTTATTCGTAATACGAGGCGCCAAATATTACTGAACCATGGAATTACGTGCGCTGTCGTGACGTGTCCCGGGATTTTTTGCATATTTGCATATACTTGAGGTAAACCGGGATTAGAATATTCACAATATAATAACAGGCACCTGTTAAACATGAGGTCAAGGAGACCATCTGCATGGGTTCAGAGCGCTTGGGGATTGAGATTTAGCGCGGTGCCAGACCTGAGCGCTCGGCACACGGCGTGGGCCACACTTGGCTCGTTGTCCCGGTTGGATTGTGGAACGAGACGCGAAAGCTGCACAAGGTACAAGGTCTGGGATTAGATTGTCCATCCATGTTTGAGACGGACCTCGTACAGACCGGTTGTGCAGTTCGGCGCTACGTGTGTTGGAACCGGCCACCTGTGATCAAACTACAGGCGCAAAGCTCAACAGGTGTGCACCGCAAACTTGGATTTGCCCGTATCCAATTGTCTTGTATCAGTCCTGTCTCTGTCCAACACTTTTACCTAAGTAACTATAGAATTGTGAATCGCTCAGCACTGCGGGGATGAATGTGGACCAGGGTGCAGTTCGCCCCCCCCACACACACACCTCCCCTCATCTTACTTTCTCCTATATTTTCGCTCCCAACCTTGACAATCACCAAAAGACACTGCTTATGACAAAAGCAGCAAAATGTGTGCGGCTGACCTAGAAGCATCGGCACTATTTATAGGTGGTTATAATAAGATCGGGATCCTCGATCTAGAGCTCCTGCAACAGCCTGGCACCGATGCAAGAACGAGTTGCACACAACTTTTGTGTCGGCAAACATTGAGGTTGTTTGCCGTTGTTTCGGAGTCACATGGGCAAGTGGAATGGGAATAAGATTCAAAAAGTCCCGGGTGCACATGTGTTCGTGACACTCCTCTCGTCGACGCAGCAGAAAAACCCAGATGTCGAGGGTTCGAGGAGTTGGCTGTTTTATTTTTAAAAAAGCAATATGGCGAGGAATAACGGGGAGTGGATGGTTGCTGTTCAAATCAAAGGCAGAGAGGAGGTGGGTCTGGTTGATGTAGGAGAGCAGTCGTTTCCAACCAGGTGCCGCACCAATCAGGACGCACCATCCAGAAGTCGGGAACACCCCGTTTCTCATAGCCAATCACAGCCGGGAGATGGCACATTGTACTTTGCATAAACAAAAAGCATCCTCACACATATGGAATTGTCCACATCCGCGTTATGACAGATATACAGATTATGGTCCTGAACTGTAACACTTTCTGTTTTTGTCCGGCAAAAACTGTTTCCGACCTTAATGTCGTTTTGTTGTTCGTTTTGTTTGTGATTTTGATTTGTAATTGTCGTTTGTTGACGACAATACTGGGTGTCCCTGATAGCAGGTCGCATGGTGTGTTTATATGCGTTCGAAATTGTCTTTGGCTGTTGCGTAAGTGTTTGCTTTCCATCTGGTCACGGAAAGTGTAAGTGAGAGGAGTTTCACCTGCGTTTTGAATTTGCCGCTCCGAAATCTTACGCACATGGCCCGCTTTCAGAGAACAAGTTCCCATTTTCAGGCCCATTTACTATTCCTGAATCAAATCTGGGTCACTTCCCGGAATTTTCCGAGGACGGCGGTGCGTCCCGGTACTCCTGTTTTTGCGGCACAGCAATTTACAACATGATCCAAACAGTACAGAAGCATTGAGCTGGGTCAGAGTCAGCCGCCTTTTTGCTGTATAGTGTCCTTAATCTTCGCTCTGCACTGTGTGGACAAACATGGCCATGAGGCTGTGTCCCAGTCACTGACGCTTAGGATTAACAGACTGTGCAAGATAGTCCAGCTAGGTTGTGTGATTGGCCGGAATCTGGCCTACCAGCATTTAAATGTGAATTTTGTGGTCCTACTATGAGGAATAAATCAGTACCAGACTGTAATTTTTGTCTTAGATTGAAATGCCCAGCCTTGGCACATTTGAATGAAAAAAGGAGAAACTTTCTTCTCCCAGACATTTTGGTTAAAATAGTTGTCATACATTCAGTGACTATCTCTTCAAACGTTGCACATGGGAGTTGGGTATTTGAAAGATTGAGCAATTAATGAGGGAGCGTAAGCGTGCGTCTATATGTTAACCATGTTAATAAACCTTTGATTTAAATTGGGAACGTGTTATCAATTTATATAAAGTAATTTTGAAAATACACTTGACTGTGGGTATACCGTAGAAATACAGAAACTAGTGTTTGCATACCGTCATATCCTCAACCGCAGCTTGTTGCCACATTCTTAAAAGAGATCACCATATTAATACTACATCTTGAATTTAGGTCAGTAGTTGGCTGAAGGAGAAGCTCATGAGCCATAGCAATCGAATGGAGTGCAATAGCTCCCTCTTGTGGCGTCAAACTCGAAGTGAAGCCCACTCCTTGTGTCAATACTAAAAGCACAGTGTGGCAACACTTTAGCACTTTGGTATTTTATCGTGTTTCATCCAACAGGTTATTGGTTTCATGTGCTGGTATTGGTGTGTGGTTTTTATTCGTTGGGGAATGGAATGGAAGGTTAAATGAACATTGATTCATTTTAAAAATCTGTGCATTGCACTCAGCCCGGAGCCACAGATCTCTCTATCTTTTAATAGCATAACTGTAGTTTCGTTTTGTTCCACTCAAACTACTGAAAGCGGCCCACGAACGTTTGTTTAGCTCTTAATCCAGGGGACCACCTCTCTGATATCCCTGTCACCAAGACGGGAGACGGCAGGGGGAAAAGCGGCGGCAGACATTTCTGTGACTCTGCAAATCCTATTTATATCCCCTCTGTATTTAAGCAGCTGTCCCTCTTCTACCCGAACCCCCCCACCCAGGACCCTCGCACACCCCACCCGCCCTACCCCCCTCCACTTGTCAGACCACGGCTTTACCATGCTGTGCCGCCTGTGACACCCACCCCTCGATGTTGCCGTCCCACTCGCTCAGGACTAGTGAACGTGTGCTCTTTGCAGACCCAGGTCCCACGGTGCTCCGGATCGGAAGGTGAACCAGGGCTTAGAGAGAAGGTAACGGGCTCGGGCCTCTGGTGGTGGTGTGTTTGGGTTTGTGTGTGCGCGTGCGTGTGTGGTGAGCAGTGTGAGCCGCTGGTGGCGTACATGCTCTGGTTAGCACCTCCATTAGGGCTCTGATGGCGTCTCAGAATGGCCTCCTGCTGAAACTATTTATAGGAGTGGGCTCATGACTGATGAAAGATGGTGAAACGTGTTGCTGCGCAACTGACTGTTGTTTTTCCTCTATTATTCATGCCTTAAACTATTAGTGAAAGGTCACGGCAGTCTTTCTTCAGCTTTTAGCATTTTAGTTTGCCTGGTTGTTCAATGTAATGCGTCGTTTTTTCATCTACATTACAACGATGCGATTACATCTCCAAACCGGTTCAGAGTCAGGCGCACATGTGATAAATAACACAACTGACGGTGATACTTTCGACATTAAGTCACGGTTCTGGTGTGAAGAGTTTGTTAGATCCCCAACCCTTTGTTTCCCCCACTTGTCTCTGATAGTGTGAAGAAAGCAAAGTATTACATTTCACTATGTCGCTACTGTGATTTACTCTGGGTGCAGCATAGTTGTGTTGTGTACCACTCCCTCTACATAAACTCCCATTCTTCATCGCTCCTCACTGTACATCCTGCTCTTCCTGGCCGTCCTGATTTTTGTTCTCTCTCTCTCTCTCTCCCTCTCCTCATTCCATATATATGTATTCTCCACGCCGCCCAGCTTGTTCCATGACTTCTGGCCGATCACCATGGCATACAGATCACGCTTTTCATTCTGGGAGCATAAGGGAAGTCTCGGGTTTTCGGAATAATTTTTGCCCCACGTTTCAATACTGCATCCCGTTGCTTGTTCATTTTGTGAAATTGTGCTTTATGTTGATACAGAGATGTTGGCCGGATATGTGGTTTGATTTTTGTGCGTGTGTTTTGCTTCTTGTTGTGTAGGTTAAAGTTGAGAACAAGCCAGAAGTAAGTGTTTTTTCACTTGCATGCCTACTTTTTCTTTTATGATGGAGTATTATGATGGAACACACTGGTCTATCAATCACAATCATGATCTTTGCAAGATTTGCAAGGAATTTGGACTCAGTCCACCTCACAACCATCCCAGAGCGAAAGTGATTCACTTTAAATGACCTCGTTGCGTTGAGCTAGGTTTTTTAGACCAACAAACAGAAGTACATAAGTTGATATAAATCCATATTTGAATAATCTTCCATGCAGAGATTCTGAGCCCAGAACCTGCTGTAGAAATCTTTCACAGTTTATCTGCATTGCCTGTGGGGATTAATCTGTTGCACTGTGTGTATCCAGTCTGATGCAGATAGCAGTGAGCCTCAGGCGGTCACTAAACCTGGGCCAGAAACAGGAAGTGGTCCGCAGCCCACTGCGCCCACTGCTGAAGCGCTCAATAGTGACGCCGCCGGCATGGTGGGCCCGGACGAGGAGCAGGGCTCCGGTGGTAAAAAGCTGGTGAGGGTGGTGAGGAGAGTGGTCAGACGTGCGGTGCCCGCCGGGACGGAGGGGCGGAGCCTGGCCGCCGCTCCCGAGTCCGCCAAGGCGGCGCCCACAACCGCCAAGGCCGCCGGGGGGGACAAGGACGATATCTCCATGGGCCTGACCAGCCTGATGGGCAGAGGTCGCACCAAGGAGCACCGTCCTCGCACGCGCACCCAGGACCGCAGGGAGGACCTGAAGGACGAGGAGGGAGGAAAGGTGGAGGAAGAGGAGGAGGAAAGGGCCTCTGTGGAGAAACCAGAGGAGGCCTCGGTGCCCGTGAACGCCGCCCCGCCCAAACCGAACCCCCTCGCCCCTCCGGCTGGGTTCATCCCTCCGCCCCGGCCCGACCCTTTGGCCCCGCCGGCCGGGTTCCTCCCGCCCTCCAGGCAGGGCCTCTTGTCTCCTCCCCCCGGCTTCATACCCGCCAGAAAAGCCAGCCCGGCGCCGCCCAGACAGAACCCGCTCGCGAGGCCCCCGGGGTTCATCCCCGTCCCGAAGACCGACCCGCTGGCTCCTCCTGCGGGCTTCATCCCCAAGCCCCGGCCCGTGGCTGTGAAGAAACCGGAGGTACTGTGTGTGAACGAACTGCACGTCGGCTCGACTTAACCCGTGGGGTGGAGCATGCTGGGTGATAATAACAGACGTGACTCTACGCCGTCCACGAAACCTCTTCACCATGTTTGTTTGATCACCCTGAAAGGCATTTTTACACTAAAACACACTAATATGGATACGGAGGGTGACCTTTTATGTCACAACAGGCATGATAATTCGGCCATAATCTTTGATATGGAGACGGTTTTCGAAAGTCCCTGGAACTTTTTTTTTCTCCAAACTTACAAGTAGCCTCTGGGAAGTGTCGGTAATAATGCAGCCAACCGGAATAAGTGAAGCGAAGCTCGGGCGCCAGCTGATCATCAGGCTTCGTCAGCGGGTATGGGAGCGCGCTCATGGCCCCCCACACTCAGCTGGAGTCGTCCACCAGCCCAGAGCCGGGACTCGTTACTGCCGTCTCCCGCGGACGGAGCTTTGAAGTTGCGCTCGGCCTGCGTCTGCCGGCGGAGCGCCGGGCCGGCGGGAGGATGTGAGGGGACTTTCTGGAGGGCCTTTTGAGGAAAAGGGATCAGGACGAGAACTCCAAAACTAAAAATATGACTCGGGCTCATCTGTGAAACCTCATTTTCTTAATAGCGGTTCATCGGAGAACTGCAATCCCACTTTGGTGCGCGTGTCCATTTGCAGTGGAGTTGTCGTTTTTTTTTTAAGCCCTTTTTAAAACTTGACAGGTTCAGAAAAGATTTGGTTTTTCGTCTCATATTTCGCTTCTTTGGCCTTCTGGCCGTCAACAGGCTGTCTGAAATCGTTATCGACAGATGTCTGCGACACTGATGACGGAATTTTCCCCTTTAAAAAAAACAAAAAATGATCAAGCGTGTCATAAATTACAAATAGCTCATAATACATCAATCTTCGATCGTAGATAGATCGATGATTCAGAGGAAAATTGAAATTAACGCCCGTATGTACGATTTTCCTTGTTGTATCACAGTTCAACTGGGACAAATTATTTTATGGCCGACAAAAAAAGTCAGCAACAAAAAAAAATTGCCTTGAACCGCAACTGCGTTGTTAACGACCCAATTTGCTTTATTCGAAACTCCCTGACCCATTCCCTGAATTAACTGGAAAAGTCAGTGCATGTGCTAAACACATAAATCTCATGCTCATTGCCTTCTACTCATGTAAAATCCCTCTGTTTCTGTGTGTGTGTGTGTGTGTGTGTGTTTGTGGTGATTCTTTGCATATGTTGTGTAAAAAAGGTAAACGAGACACGCTGTCCCCCTGCGGCTCCTAATGCTAAACCGTCCCCAGTCGCGCCCCCACCTGCCCCCTCGGCCCCGAATGAACAGGCGTGTGTTAATCCTGCCGCAATGGTACTCGTGACAACACACGCACACACCCACACACACACACACACATAGAGCAGATATTTTCCTTTTCTCTGAATGCATCTGCGTGCACACTCCGTTTGTCTGAAGTGGACAATCCCAGCCATCAAGGTTTGGATCATTGTTTAGTTTTTTTTCGTTTACTTTTCTGCCTATTCGCTGGTCCCGCCGCCCAACCACAGAGCCAAGAGCTGATCCCCACTGACGATGACTACAAGCGCGTGAAGAAGATCTTCGACACAAGTGGAAACCGTGGAACCAAGGTCCGCCTCCCTCCGTTTCGCGAACCGGCGCGCTTTGCACGAGCCCTGCCGCACACCTGAGACCAGTGCTCGAACCCCCTGGGTTTTTGCCCCCCCCCTTGGTGTGAAACTTTGATAGCACAGAGATCATTTGTAGTTACTGTGACAATTACGATTTAGTTCGGGGGGAAAGTAGAGGCTGGCATAAACAAAACCTGATGTTTTATAACATGGTGACAAACTATTTAGCGGAGTGTCTGTAAAAACTCATTTGAATCTCTTGAACACATACGTCCCCATGTGTGTCGGGGTTAAATTGTGTACTTCATTGGTGCGCAATGCGCATTTACTTGCAGCCCCGTGATCATGAATTCATACTGCTTTGGTGGCTTTAAAAAAAAAAAAAAATCAGGTGGCACCCAGTGTACGACGATGCACTTCGGGCCCTTTGGTGGGCATTTTGGGATTATTGTGTCCAGTCTAGAGCACCGAAGGCCCCGTGTCGTCGCTTCTCTCTGCTTTTGCCTCCTGCTGTTGTCGTCTTCAAATTGTGACCCGTGTTTCTGCTTTTTCCTTCGCCGCGGGGCGCCGGGTCCCGGCTCGCTGCTGTCCCTCTTTGCCGTTTGCATGGCTAGCGTGCCAGAGGCGGCAAATCCTCACAGGTATCCCCCCCCCATTGCCTGTCTGTGGTTCGTTCTGGGTTCATGCAAGGCCCTGGAATATGACGCAACATGACAGAAACCAGTGATTACCCAAGTTCCTCCTGATCAGGTTTTAAGGGGTCCTTAGCCAAATTGCCTTTTTTATTTAATTCACTTTACGATTACAACGTTCAGCTGTATAATGGTCTTTTGCTAATCTTGGCTCCGCACAAACACACGCTGTAACTCCCTACATTTACTCGCAGCGACGCGGCGTCCCGATATATTAGACCACATCCCATCTTTGTACTAACGCAATTACCACGGCTAAATGAATTAGCATTGACGATCACATTGTTTCACACTCGGCTGCACGTCGCGTTCCTGCCCGGGTGCCTCGGATCCTTTTGACTGCGGCTGCTAATTTGGCAGAACATGAATTCCGCGCCCATCGGCCAACGCGCCGTACTCTAAGGCGCCTCGTAATCGTCGCTCATTAATGCATTCGTACTATAATTATTTTACGGTGAATTACTTTGCACGCGGCTCGTCCTGCCCCCGACCCCTGCCCGGCTCACAATGGCGCGGCGTTTTGCACGCGGGCACTCGCGACCACCGCAGCGGAGTGCCGTAGGAGTCCCATCGCCTAAACATCTCCGCTCACTTCTGCATCTTCCCTCCTCCAGCCCAAGCTTGTCGAAGACCCGGTGGCCGTCCTTCAGGCAGCGCACTCGGCCGCAGCTCAGGTGCCCGCCTCCTAACGGACGATTGTGGTTCTGCCTGTGTGTCTCTGGTGTTTTCGCAGTGACGTGTGTCTCGTCCTTTTTGTTTTTACCGTGAGATAAGACGAGTGCAGGAGGTGTGGGTAGGAACTTCTAGTTGAGGAACACGTAGGCTGAGGCATGTGAGAGATGTGCCCTCTCTTCGGGGTCAGCGCTCAAGACTTAACCGCCTGCTGTCCCCATGAATGAAAACATATAGTTGATTGCAATTTCTATTTTCTTTATTGTAACTGCGGGTAGTTTACTTTATTTCCCTGCAACCCCTCGATGTATATGTCACGTGTTTGTTTGTCTGTAGCTGTGATTTATTTGGTCGTGATGTATTGTTTTTTTTTTTTTATTACATCAAAAAACAAAAAACAAAACAATATTTGTTTGGAATATGCATTTTCGTCTCACACTGATTGTTTTTTCCTGCCCCGACAGGGAAAGACCGAGGAGCAGATGACGGCGGAGAGAGCCTGGTACACCACGGACAAAGTATGGCTCGTCCACAAGGAAGGATTTTCTCTGGGTTAGTAAAACGTTCTTTGTTCTTTAACATTCTGACCAGGAAGTTTTGATCTGGTTTGTTTGGTCTTTTGTTTGTGACTAATCGTGTTTTCAACACGGGAACGCTGGTGTTAGTTTGAATACGGCATTGTCAGAAGTGCGAGGTGAGACGGAGCGTTTGCGCGCCGGGCGAGGGCGGACGCGTGGCGATAAATGATCTCTGTGCTTTGCGGCGATGCAGCGACTCTCCTGAAGACCGAGGCAGGCAGCCTGCCGGAGGGGAAGGTGAAAATCCGCCTGGAGAGTGACGGATCCTTATTGGACGTGGACGAAGATGACGTGGAGAAGGTAATGGGCCCTCCAACCCGACACCGAGGCCTGGCCTCTTTTTCAGACGGGGTGCGTTGGTGAGCAGTGCTCTGACTTCTGAACGGCAGGCCAACCCTCCGGTGTTCGAGCGAGCCGAGGACCTGGCCTCCCTGCAGTACCTGAACGAGTCCAGCGTGATGCACTCCCTGCGGCAGCGCTACGGCGGCAACCTGGTGCACACCCACGCCGGGCCCAACATGGTGGTCATCAACCCCTCCAGCGCGCCCTCGATGTACTCCGAGAAGGTCGGCAGCGTGTCCTCGCACATCTGTCACCGGACAGCAGACTGTGGCAGCGTAGTCAGAGATAAACACACGGAAAGCTGTGCCTCAGTCTATAATATGGTGTCATCTTTCCAGGTGATGCAAATGTTCAAGGGCTGCCGGAGGGAGGATACCGCCCCGCACGTCTACGGCATGGCCCAGGCCGCCTACAGACACCTGGTGACCACCCGCCAGGACCAGTCCATCGTCCTGCTGGGCAAGAGCGGCAGTGGCAAGACCACCAACTGTCAACACATCATCCAGTACCTGGTCACCGTCGCCGGCAGCGCCAACAAGACCTTCTCCAGTACGTCGGAAAGGATTCAAACTTCATAGGGAGAACGGGTACAACTTAGGGCCCGTTTTTCGGTGCGTTTCTTCCCACAAACCAGTGTGTGTGTGTGTGTGTGTGTGTGTGTGTGTGTGTGTGTCTCTTTGTGGTCCGTAGCGGAGAAATGGCAGGCGGTCTACACGGTCTTGGAGGCATTCGGAAATGCCTCGACCTGTATGAACGGGAACGCCAGCCGCTTCTCCCACATCGTTTCCTTGGACTTTGACCAGGCCGGCCTGGTGACCTCAGCCTCTATCCAGGTAAGAAAAAAAGGAACACACACATTTAAGGATTTTTTATTTCTTTATTTCTTTTCCTCAGGTCATTGGCGTAGTAGTCGTTGCTAATTCTCCGGAATATTCATGCATAACACGAGTTCAGACGAAGAGCCACAAATGAGCGCGCGTTTTTGCCAAATTCCAGCCGCTTCGTTAGTACGCTGGCGCGCGCCCGTCTTCGACAAGTGTCTTTCTCCACAGTGAAAATATGCTGTCGTGCCTTTTTTTTTCTTTTGTAGACTATGCTTTTGGAGAAGGCGAGGGTGACCAGGAGACCAGAGGGAGAGTCCACTTTTAATATCTTCTACTATCTGATGGCTGGAGCAGACGGCTCGCTGAGGTCAGGATTCATTTTGTTATGCCAATTATATTGCACAGTGCGCCACGGGTAACTGATAAGCAGCGGGTGAATACGCCGGTGTGTGGCCATGATATATTAAGGCGCTTTGGGAACGTGGCCAGGTCCTTGCTCAGCTCCTATGTGGCGGGCCAAAACAGACGCGGGAGACGCTGATGTTGCCTTTGTTGTTGTGTCGCCAGAACGGAGTTGCACCTCAACCACTTTGCCGAGAACAATGCATTTGGAATCCTGCCACAGACAAAGGTAATTCAATGGAAACAAAAAAAAAAAGCTCTGACTTATTGCATCGTAAAAGCTGAGCGTGGATTATTGTCTTTTTTTTCGGTCGCTGTAGAAAATGCGCTCCGGCTCACCAAATCAATACTTGTTGTCTTCCCAAATTCCCAAACCATGTGCCACACAGCCAGTGGGCCATTATATGGGCTGGCGTACGACTGTAAGAACTCCTTTTATTAATGGTGCAGGCAGGAATTTATTTGGAATACTTGTGCCATCTGTCAGACTGAGGATAAACAGCGGGCCTCCCAGCAGTTCTCCAAGCTGCAAGCGGCAATGAAGGTCCTGGGGATCAGCGGCGACGAGCAAAGGGCCTTCTGGCTCATCCTCGGGGCCATTTGCCACCTCGGCGCTGCGGGAGCTACCAAAGGTAAGATTGGTTTCATCCGGTCAAGACACAAAGGACCATCTTCGATTTGCACAACAATGTAATACTAAAAGTGACACACAAACACAGACCAAACGGCACCTTCCCTATTAAAGTCATTTTGATGACATGGTATGTAATATCACCAATGTACAGCCTCCGTCATGCCACCGTAGGCGACATCCTCTGTGCGATGGGAGACAGCTGTAAGTCTCATAACTGAATTGTGCATTTGCACTTTAAAAAGAGCCAGTGTGCAGGTGGTTCAACTGCTTGCCCGAAACTCATCCGCGGATCAAAAGAATAAAAAAAATGTAAGGGACTGGAATCATGGGGTAATCCATGCCACAGAGCTATGTTGAAAGCACTCGTCTTCGTAGTTTTAGCTGCCGTTTTCTTTTTTTCTCTCTCTGTGAAATCCCATTAATCCTTACAGATCCTATCGTCACCAAACCGAGCACTGCACTGTTTGTGTTACAGTACCTGACTCAGATTCATTGTCGGGAAAGATTGTTGCTGCAGATCAAGTATATAAAAACAATATCGTTCTCATTCTGAGCAGAAGTTCTGACCTGAAGTCTTTTACTCGTCATAACAATGTATCACGTCACAAAAGAGAACAACTGTCCTCTCAAACAGGAGACTTTGTTCCTATCTTTGAAGCTGTGTGAATGATGAAACCACACGTAAGAGGGTTTTTTTTTTTTCCAAGTAATAGATCCGCCGCACCATATGACTTTCATTTTCAAAGAGACATATCTGTCATTTAACAAAGCTGACGCTGTCAAATTGATTTCCTTTGCGGGCGAGGTAAGTATTAAGGTTATATTTCATTCCTAAATATGAAGGTCACAACTGCTTTCGAAGAACGGAATTATTCCGATTTTTTTAAATAAATAATCCAAGCACCGAGGTTTCATTTATTTACATCTAAAAGCGAGTCTTCCAGGCGTTTCAGTGCATGACCGCCTTTTTTTTTTTTTTTAGCAAACTCAATCGCCTCCGGCTTGCTGCCAGTTTCTGTCGATGGCAGTATGTGACCATCCAGGAACAGTTTTCAGCACAGGATATTGTCCCGCCTAGCATCTGCTGTTGGGAATAGAGACACTAAACCACTTTGCTGATCTGGAACCGCTTTGTGGTTTTTAGTTAGAGTTTGTATTTTGGCCTACCAAATAGGACACATCAAAAAATGGATAGATAGATCAGGGGTTCTCAGCGGGGGGCGGTAGCGAGGGAAAGTCCATGTATTTGTTGAAGCAGCGCTGCCTTTAGTGAGCATTAAAGCAGCGCGCTAAAACAGTGCCACCTTTAATAAGCATAAGGCATATGACATTGAGCATTACATGCTCTAGGTCAGGGTTGCCCACTCTGAGATTTTGATATTGTAGCATGTGTGGGCGGGGACTTCCCAGCATGCCCCTTGGGCCAAGTTCATGTTGGGATTAGTGTTAGGTGAAACGACAAAAGATAATTTTAGTAATGTAATCTTTATTAATATTTAGAATTTGTGTTGTAACTTCAATCTCATAGAATGTGAGTTAATATTACCGTATTATGTTATTATAATACCATAATATAGCAGCCTAATATTAAGTAAAATAATATAAGAATTGAAATACTAAATGAACATAATGGATGTCATATAAATAATAAACACAAAGAATAATAATCATCATAATACAAATAGAATAATATTCTAAATTCAAATCAGGGGAGACATTCAGCCTACATTTGATTCGATGGGGGGGCGGTAAGGGAACTGGATAATGGATAGGGGGGCACTGGCCCAAAATAGGTTGAGAACCCCTGGTATAGCGAAATGTTAATTGGCAGTGCAACTTCAGATTGTAACACAAGGGGGCAGCAGTGATCTCTTATCCACTAGAACTAATTAAAGTGCCCATTTAAAATCAACTCTGCTTACTGTACTGTCAATTACCGTATTATGTTATTATAATACCATAATATAGCAGCCTAATATTAAGTAAAATAATATAAGAATTGAAATACTAAATGAACATAATGGATATGTCATATAAATAATAAACACAAAGAATAATAATCATCATAATACAAATAGAATAATAATCTAAATTCAAATCAGGGGAGACATTCAGCCTACATTTGATTTGATGGGGGGGCGGTAAGGGAACTGGATAATGGATAGGGGGGCACTGGCCCAAAATAGGTTGAGAACCCCTGGTATAGCGAAATGTTAATTGGCAGTGCAACTTCAGATTGTAACACAAGGGGGCAGCAGTGATCTCTTATCCACTAGAACTAATTAAAGTGCCCATTTAAAATCAACTCTGCTTACTGTACTGTCAACATTATTGTCTGATAAGTCGAGATAAAACAGGCTTACCAGAGTGAAGTGCTTGTCAAGTGCAAGTGTTGTACATATGTAGTGTTTCTTTTTATCTGTCACAGTCGTACACTCTGTGTTTGATCCAATAATATTTAATTAAACTGCAGAGCCCATTTCCCGTTCTTTTTGATGTTTTCCCAGACATAATTGTGATGGCGAATATCTAGTAAGAAAAACTATTTGAACGTCTTTACGCTCTCTCTGCTTATCGTCGGGGGGGAAGCAAGCGGGGCCTCGGCAGCGCTGATGAAAAAGAAACAGATAGAGCCCACCACGCTCTGTGTGAAATCCCCCAGGTTCTTTGTTAAGTCTCGGAAGTTACCACTTCACGGTGGATTAAAATGGAAGTTTGCACTCACGCAGTATCTGCACGTCTCCGCCACTCGATTAAAAAATAACATGTCTTTCCCAAAAGAGTTTTTTTTTTTTTTTTTTGGTAAATAAAGGAATTGTGTGACCCTAATGATAAGTTTTTGGCTTTCATTCTCAAGACGATGAAAGGGGCAATTATTGCTTCAACATCAGAGACGTTTTAAGTAATGGAAACTTTTACTCGTAGCAGTCGTTTCAACAACAGTTAAATCTGTTCAAGCGTCAAACTCTTTCTCCCCCCGCATGCTTTTAGTGCACATTCTGGCCAGCTGTGTCACTGTCCGCTTGACCGCTGACACATAATCCTACCCTGTCAAAGACACGTCACAAAGGGCCGGCGTGTGGCCGGGGGGTGGGGCGGGGGTGAGTTGGGCAGAAGGGGCTAATGGAAGTTTTTTTTGTTTTGTTTCGTGTCTCAGCTGGCAGGAAACAATTTGCACGTCACGAGTGGGCCCAGAAGGCGGCCTACCTGCTGGGCTGCACCCTGGAGGAGCTCTCCTCCGCCATCTTCAAGCACCGGGCCAAGGGCACCCTGCCCAGAGCCAGCTCCATCCGGCAGGCCGCCGACGAAAACGCCGCAGCAGACGCAGGTACTCCCCAGATACACGTTTACCCATCATTTATCTTTTTTTAGTTTTTTCCTTCATTCCTCACTCACCCGGCCCACCCTAACCCCACTTCTCTTTGTCACTTCCCCCTCTGTTTCCACACACGCACACTCCCCTCATCACCTGAGGGAAATTGCGCGCTCCGGAGAGAGTCGAGCTTATCTTAGTAATGAACACCGCGGCGTTCACAATGGCTATTGACAGATAAGTGCGCACGCTACGTGGGGACAAGCAATTTTGGATCCACTCTTCACTCATTGTCCTTGAAATCATAATTGCCTCACATTGATTTTTCACATGTGCGCTGGGTCGTCCGACTTCCAGCCGCACCGCCGCGCACTTTGAAGGGCAGGAGGATGCCGTTAAAACTCTACCACAGCGGCGACGGGCAGAATTGACCTCTGTATCACCCTCCCCGTATTTCCCCTCACGCATGAATTTACAGTCATCGCTGTGCGTGCGTGCGCACGCATGAAAATATCCCCCCCAAGCACAATAGTCCCCCTATTTTGTGTGATGGCGGAATGAATTAGGAATCCTTAACAGGTGGCCATTGCCGCGAGGCACAGACATAAGTATGCGCCGCTTGATCCGACCATTTCGGAGACACCTGAGTCCCTAAATGACATTGCTTTACCGAGACAATTTCAGACTTGAATACTTTATGCCTCTGGGCCCCCGCCGAGTTACGCAATTGGTGCATCTTTTTTTTTTGGAAGCAAATTGAGTGACCTTTGTTTTAAGTCTCGCTTTTAAAAGCCGCGGCACGTTGAGCGCCGTCTTCCAATTAATCTGGCGCCGGTGTTTTTTGCCGAAGATGCTTGTTGCGCGCCTGGCTATGTCTGATGGTGTTTTTGTGTCTGGCTGCTTCTAATACCAGGATCCAAGGCCACAGCCATGGAGTGTTTGGAGGCTATGGCAGCCGCGCTTTACTCTGAAGTCTTCACTATCCTCATTTCTTTGATAAACCGGTTAGTATCTCCGTTCCGGTTGTTCCTGCAAGGCTTATCAAATTGAAGATGACACGGTTTTGGCGGCGCCATTATACAGCACAGTGGAAATTAGACACATTATTCTTTGCATAATTCCATATTCATACAATATTGACATGTTGAATAAAAATGGTGTATAGTATACTAAAATCTATATACACCTTTGTGGGAGGATACCGATGCTATTGTGTTGGTGGATTAGCAAAATATAGGTGGCAATTTGAATTTGGGACTTGGGTTTATGTCATGGGATAGAATTTTGAATAATGTTTTGAGATCAACATCCATGTCGGGGAGAGTTGGTGTTAAGAGAGAGCTAAGGTCAAAGCTAGGGGTTGTATGCAGCGCATGTAATCGATGAAATGTTACCTCAAGTATCAACAGTATCTGTTTGAGCATATGTGTGTGCGTGTGTGTGTGTGTGTGTGTGCCTCGTGCGCCTCAGGGCCTTGAAATCCAGCCAGCACTCCCTGTGCTCTCTGCTCATCGTGGACACGCCGGGCTTCCAGAACCCCAGGCTGGCCAAGCGTGAGTGCGGCGCAACCTTTGAGGACCTCTGTCATAACTACGCCCAAGAACGTCTGCAAACTCTCTTCTACCAGCGTACCTTCGTCCAGGAGCTGGAGAGATACAAAGAGGTAAGGGTACGGGCACCACGGCGCGCGCTTGTACCGTGCTTACAGAAAATACTTAAAGACTCTCTTACTTTTTTCTCATTTTGCGACATCTTGTTACGACACAGCCTCGCGCCAAAGTCGTTTTCAAACTCACCCTTTCTAACATCGGTCCACTCTCAAATAGATAGTAGTTTGCAAGTGTTGAAAAAAGAAAATGTCTTACCCATGTAAGACTCGGACCTGTAATGGATGCCAATGTTGCCTCAACGACTGTAAGCCGTGAACAGTGGATCTGAATACTGCAGTTCAGATTGAGGCACAATGGAATTCTTTAACACGAGGCTGTAACCTAGCAAAATGTGAAATAAGCGGTCTGCATTCTTTCTGAACGCACTGCATCATTCTCGCCGTCGCCCGCTTTCTCCTGCCTCTTTGTCCCCCCCCCCCCCCCCCCCCCCCCCCCCCTCCCCCCTCTCTTTCTCTCTCTCTCTTTGCCTTTGTCTGCGGCTTTCTCACCAATATATCAACCCCCGACGCTTTATGTGTTCACACGTCAGATACGCTATCCCTCCCACCTGTCACAAGCTGTGACAAGCCAAAGTAGTTCATGTGTTAGGCTTTCTCATTAGCGATGCCAGTCTTCACCTCCTCCGCCGAGATCAAAGCGAAGTCACTCAGAGCCGCCGTGGGGAGACACACCCACGTGCGCAGCGGTGGGGTTACCGCGTGATAAAGGAAAACCCATTCTTTTTCTTCTGGCTTCCTTGCCGCAGAGCTGTGACCACATTGGCTGGCCGCAATTATCCCCGAGAGATACAGTAATATGTACAAAAGATTTAAGTATTGAGAGACATATATATATATGTTTTTTTTATGTTAATATATTTGGTCATTACTGTGGCCTCTATTCAAAAAACGCCGCAGTTGAGCAGAAATCCTGATTATATATTGCTTTTAACACTGAAGCAGGATCCTGGGATTTCCCGCCCACATTCCCACCCACATCCTTTGCCTGGGAGGAAAAGGAGTTTGAGCAAAATGAATTTTTACATAAATCAGTTAAATTCGCCCTTTTTTTTTTTCCCCCACGCGCATCTTGAAAATATAAGAAGATGTCGCCGAAAACTGGGTCAAACTCATTTGAAACCGCGCTCGCTATCCACAGTGACAGTGACAGGCAGGTGAAAGTATGACAGACACACACACAACAACAAGCGAGTGTTTTTTGAGTTTTCAAATTAAACGTCGCAGCTGGGTGGCTCATTTACCTGTATTTCCTCAGCACAGTGACTCTCAACAGCAGAAAAGAAAGAAAAAAAAAAAGAACTTTTTCATACACAGTCAGCTTGAACACCGGCATCTGTCACAGCCACACCATTAGCACAGCTAACATTTACCCAGATTTCTAGTGCACCTCACGCGGCGTCACGGTGACCTGCCATATGCCGGTTTTGCTCTGGTGAAGCTAGTTTAATAAATGTATATAAATATATATCTATATATAGATAAATATATATAAATGTCCTTTATTACAGAACATGTCATCATCGACAACAGTCATGAAATATTTCTGCTTTTCAATTTTTAGGTAGGAATAGCCGGAGTAAATGCCGAGCGCACTTGTTCGTATAATAGATGTGTTGACGCTTTTGGATTTCTGACATTTACTATGCAATTGTTTTTAGTTTTTTCTCCAGTGAGCGTAACGATTCCCTCGAAACTGTTCTAGTTGCCTGCCACTTCATGGGGTGGGGTGGGGGGGGGGGGGGTTCGGCCTTGACGCATGACTTTGACAGAAAATAAATCCTGAAATTTTAAAAGTTAGAAATGGGCAATATTTGGCGCTAAGCTTGAAAAAAAACAACACTCGAAATAGTCGTGGATTGTTAGACGATTCGATGAATGGATTCGGCTCAACTCAATCTGGGACTCTGGGAAGTGAACAGGGTCAGATGGAGGTTTAGTCTCAGGGGGCCGAGGGCAGCAAATTGTGTGGGACCAAGCAACAACATTTAGTCCCACAAACTCCCTAATACTCGGATTATCTCGTGTTTTTAATTCTTTTGGCACGGCGAGAGGAACTGAGATTTTGCCATCAAACTGCTGGTTCAGGGTTCTCCTGAGCTCCTGGGAAAAGGCCCTGTGCTAGAAAAGGAAGAGTTGGCACAGTAACGCCGACGTAACCCACACACATTGAAATGCTCACTTGGAAGATTGCTTTCTTCTCCTCGCCTACGTCGCACTTTTCACCGGTTCGGCCTTGACGCATGACTTTGACAGAAAATAAATCCTGAAATTTTAAAAGTTAGAAATGGGCAATATTTGGCGCTAAGCTTGAAAAAAAAACAACACTCGAAATAGTCGTGGATTGTTAGACGATTCGATGAATGGATTCGGCTCAACTCAATCTGGGACTCTGTGAAGTGAACAGGGTCAGATGGAGGTTTAGTCTCAGGGGGCCGAGGGCAGCAAATTGTGTGGGACCAAGCAACAACATTTAGTCCCACAAACTCCCTAATACTCGGATTATCTCGTGTTTTTAATTCTTTTGGCACGGCGAGAGGAACTGAGATTTTGCCATCAAACTGCTGGTTCAGGGTTCTCCTGAGCTCCTGGGAAAAGGCCCTGTGCTAGAAAAGGAAGAGTTGGCACAGTAACGCCGACGTAACCCACACACATTGAAATGCTCACTTGGAAGATTGCTTTCTTCTCCTCGCCTACGTCGCACTTTTCACCAATATCTCAGCCCTCTAGATTGAATAAATGTGTCGGCAGAAAAGAATTCTAACCCGGTGCTCCAACCCACGTCAGATGCTGTTTACCTCTCCCGTAATGTCCGTCACTGTGGTCGTCTGTGTCCCTTTAGGAGAACATAGAGCTTTCTTTGGATGACGCCGAGCCCAGCACGTCTCTTTCTGTGGCCGTGGTAGACCAAGCGTCGAGTCAAGCACTGGTGAGATCAACGCTTTGTTCGTTTCAGTTTTCAAGTTACGCTGCATTCCCACTCGCCTGGTCACCCGTGGCTTCTCTTTGTATTTTCATGTACAAATCTTAAAAAAAAAAAAAAAAAACGACCTTAGGGACGTATTTCTTTCATCATCTATTTTCGCACGATGCTCTCTGGGCCCTGTACTCGTATTCCACCGAGAATATCAGCTTTTTAAGCACAGGATCCTTTCTTAATGTGGATTCTTTTGAAACATTGGGTCGGGATTTTTTTTTCTTCTCTTCCGCAGAGGCTAGAAAGAGAGGGTAGCAGCGGGAAAAGAAAGGTTATAGAATTGACTTCAAGAAAGAAAATCAATGTTTGGCCTTTGCGGCCTGCGATCTGCACCATGGAAACAGAAATGGCAGAGTTAAGAGAGTCATAGATAACTTTAGTTTAATTCCAGTGTGTTTGTTTAGATTGCTTTACTTTTAAAATGCCCCCCCCCCACTCCCCTCTACACTCTGATGGGAATTCATGTATCAGAAGCACTCAACTGTACTGCGTCACCCTGAAAACCAAAGGGATAGAACAAATACTGACTCTTGTAGCCAATTTATCCCAAACGGCCTTAAGGATCTACTCATTGTAAACCTCAGAGATGTTATAGATCTCCTCCAAACTGATACTCTGCGTTGTATTTTCGTTCGTAAGGCATCTTGCATTTCTACAGTGTTTGTTTATCTCTCTACACACCGTCTAGCGTTGCGCTCGGGATATTTAAAGAGGCACCTTTAGAGTCGAGAACACACTCATGAATGTGATTACAAGGGTTGAAGAACAGTCAACGTTTTTTTTTTGTTTTTTTTTTCTCTGGGTAGATTATATTTGGGGATTGCGTATCAGCTGAAACATATGCTGTAAGTGCTCGTATATCTTCTGTACTGCCCAGTAAAGTCACATTTATGTGGTCGGTGCCATAAAAGAAGGCTACAAAAGCCTTTCCCATCCACTTAGGATCCCCAGTGCCGGAGTGGGCTTTATTTTCTTCCCCGTGTTCGCACTAATTAAAATACTAATTGTATTACTTCCTAATTCCTTCTCCCCGGCTCCTGCTATATTCATGAACTCATTTTGAGTTCCATTTAGATTATATGGAAATGCTTAATTGACGACGCTATTATAGCGGCAACTGCTGAAGGGCACACACACCGCAAATGCTCTGGAACTTGAATTTCCAATGCTAATATTAATATAAGGCCTGTCACTACTGCCATATGCGGGAAAATGTTCAGCAAACTACTTTAACTGACATTTTTAGAGCAAATACATTATGTGAAACACCGGCCATAGACGCCTGCACTGAATATTGAAAGGGATCATTTTCAGATCCTTCCTCATAAATAGCAATATATATATACTGTATATATATTTAACTGTACCCATTATGTAGATAAACAACAAATGCTGAAATATCCAAATGTCCTTGCAAGGGTGATTGTTCCTCTGTCTTTTAGTTGGTTATATTTCGGGGCGGGGGGCGGAGGGGGGGGGCAGACCTCACAGTGACAAATAAGTCAAATGCAAAGTCGACTAAAAGTACAGGTATCAGTGCACGTCAGGTCAGTGCACTTCATTTTCACATTGCGATTACTTTGATGACCTTTGACCTTTTTGCCCGTGTGTGCCTTTGTATGTGTGTATATATGCGTTCGGTGACAGGTGCGGACAGTGCGAACAGATGAGGCGCGGGGCCTGTTGTGGCTGATGGAGGAGGAGGCACTGCAGCCTGGGGGGTCAGAGCAAACGCTGCTGGGACGTCTCTTTAGCTACTACGGACCCGCTGAGGGCGAGAGTAAAGGCAAGACACACACGCACACTCACGCTTAGACCTCATACGAGGCATGGCAGGCTTTCTCCTAATGGTCTGTCACAGAACTGGTGGAAAAGGTTCATCTTTCGAAGTGAACTGTTTTGAACTTTTTTCAAGGTATTTTATACTGTTTATATAATAAAGTTTATTTTCAATAAATACATGCAACGCCACTGATGTTGTTGCGAAACATTTACATCAGGTCACACCTTCCTCTTGAGGAGTGAAAAGGACAACCACTTCCTGCTGGGACACAGTCATGGCACAGACTGGGTGGAGTACAATGTCTGCGGTTGGCTGAACCACGCCAGGCACAATCCCGCCTCCACCAATGCCACGGGTCTTCTGCAGGAATCCCAGAAGTAAGCGCACGCACGCACGCACGCACGCACGCACGCACGCACGCACGCACGCACGCACGCACGAGGAGTCGTACCGCTGTAGTAAGATCAGAACAAAACTTCATGCCGAGGCGCTGTATTTTTTTTCCCCCGTCGCAGGAAGATCATCAGCTCGCTGGTCATGAGCCGAGCGGGCGGCGCCACTGTGTTCTCCGGATCCATTGCGGGCCTCGAAGGGGTTTCCCAGCTGTCCTTGCGACGGGCCACCAGCATGAGGAAGACCTTCACCACAGGCGTGGCTGCTATGAAAAAGAAGTCCTCGTGCATACAGATAAAGCTTCAAGTGGTGAGAGGAGAGGAACGGACACACCGGCCAATAAGCCTTTTTTTATGTCATGAAACGTCTGCCCACTGGTAAAGGCCAAGGATCAAAACATCAACTGTGAGCTAGACAGTGTACGCGGGATGACACTGGGCACCATAATGAAATCCAGCACTCTATATTTAACATGAAAATGGGCTTGAAATTAAGAGGACACAGTTGTCGATGTCCACACTGTCGATGCCAACTAAATTTATCTCGGGGTGATGTACTACGATTGCCACAAGGCCCCCTGAGAATCAACACTCCGGTCTTCAGTTTCTCATTTACCGACTGTCAGGCCATAGGAATCCAGACAGGCACATAACTATAGATTTGTTTTGGGGGGGGGGGGTCGACGGGAGAGGTGAGGTAGCTGATCTTCATTCATCAATCACCATAGCTTGATGCAGCGTTTTTAAGCGAAATGGATTTGGCCAGTATTTGAGATATATACTGTAGCTCGAGAATGAAATAAAGCTGAATGCGATGTTGGGCCGAGTTCGGCAACAACGATATAGGACAAGATTGCATTTTTTCGAAACTCGAGCATATAAATGTATGTAAAAAAACAAAAAAAAAAAGTGCTCGCAATGATGAACTTTTTCCAATCCGAGTCCGTGTCCTTCCCCCAGGATGCTCTCCTTGACATGGTGCGGAGGTCCAGGATTCACTTTGTTCACTGCATATTGCCCAAGGCGGACGCCCTGAAGGCTCTGAGCGGATCTCTGTACCGAGGTGGGGAATGCGAGGCTCCGGGGGAGAGCGGGGATCTGGGCCTAATGCAGCTGGATGTGGCCTTGCTCCGCGCTCAGCTGCGTGGCTCCAAGCTGCTGGATTCTCTCCGGATCTACAGGCAAGGTGAGGTGCGGCCTCTTCGCCAGACAAAGGACATGCACGGACCCTTTCATGTCCCTCCCTCCGAATAAACAATGTGGGAAAGATAATTCACGGTTGACCTTCGCAGGCTACCCCGATCACATGGTGTTCTCGGAGTTCCGCCGGCGCTTCGACGTGCTGGCGCCGCACCTCACCAAGAAGCACGGGAGGAATTACATCGTCAAGGACGAGAGGAGAGTAAGTAAATCAGCCGGAGTACAAAAAAAAATAAAAAATGAACCGCTCCACCAGTGGGCGAGCGCGCCGGAGATTAATGTCGAGGGGAGGCAGTTCCATTACACCTGCCCCTGATTTGTCAGCGGCCGAGTGACGGAGAAATAAACCTTCATCCATCACAGCTGTTGTAATGATCTAATCACGATAGCCTCATCAGGATCACGCCCCGGGAAAAGAAGCAGATCGGGGGTTTGGGCTTCGCTGTATTTAAAAATCCATTCAAGTAGGGTTACTCATCATCTTTTTCAGAGAAAGCAGAGAAAGGGTTACGTTGCCACTGCATTTTTCATCCTAAATATAATGATTAATGATTTGAATTTTGAGATTTGTTCATAGAAAAGTAGACAAGGCACCGAATGGGTGCAGTACCCTTTTCTTGAAGAGCAGCCCTGGTTTAAGGGCAGTGGGCCTTACAAAAACAACAACAAAACGTGGTTTTGGGAGAGAAAAGAGAGGCAGAGAGAAAGAACGGGGGTGGAGGGGGGCTCCTCTCGCTCTCCTCTCTTGCGCCAGTGTATTAGGGCCGAGTTTTGGCGGAAAGAAACAAAAGCCCTTCAGTGCTCTCCCGGCATAATGTAGATGTGGGGTCTCCGGCCGGAGAGGGGAGAGGCTGAGCCGGTAATACATCTACGGTCAACCCCCGGGCCGATGGATGTACAGGGAGAGGAGAGGACGGCTGCTGGTGAGGCCAAGAGCACGAGGGGATCATGAGGACTAAGCCGGAAGCAGGTTGATTCTCGGGGGAACAAGTTGTAATTGGGTTTGTTTATTTCGGTGACCCTGGAAAGACTTAGCGTGTGTGTGTGTGTTTTTCTTATTTTTGCCCATGCGTGCCTCTGCCCAGGCGGTGGAGGAGCTACTCGAGTCCCTGGATTTGGAGAGGAGCACTTACCACATGGGTCTGAGCAGGGTGAGTAACAACCCTAACCTCAAAGGAATGATTAAACCAACCTACGCTGTTGAATGAGCACAGAGCTGCGATACACAGCTCCTTTTTGTTTCTGGCGTTTTTTTTCCAAAAGGACACACTTGCCCTCTCGGGGGAGTGTGTCTTTCATTGCACTTGTTCCTCCTCAAAGGTTTGTTTGCCATCCCCGTTTTTGGCGAGTCGCCAGGCCTCGCCCCTTTCTTTTTAGTCTTTTACCCAGCGGCAGCCCGCAGAAGCATTTCTCTACCCCGCCTCGGCTATGTGGCCGCAATTTGCTCTTTCTTCTCAGGAAATCAGAGCAATTTCGCACAACTTGATTGGCCCCCTTTTGTTTTGCCACCACGACCATTGCAAAGTTATCACGGTAAACACCGCCTGGCACACTGAGTTCTAATCCCATCAGTCCCAGAGTGGCCATCGGCCAAGAAACAAAATCGCAGGAAAATAAAATGACGTTGGAAAGAGTGGAAACCTTCTCCTCCCTGATATGTGCGATGGGGAAACACGCGACACGAGGAAGATTTGGAGGCAGCTTCACGTGGTGCCACGCACGAAAGGGGAGTGCCCGTTTGGCCGTTCACAAAGCATTCCGGTGGCGTCTTAGCAACCCGTCTCACTTGCATGCCAATTACACCGACCCCAAATAACCCCTACAGCAAAGGATTCAAAGCTCTCCACCAGGTGAAATATGCCAGCAGCAATCACTGCTTAAATACTGTCTACATGTAGTGGGGCTTTACACTTAAAAGAAAAAGAGGTGGGACAGGTGGACTAGTGGCGAAGGAGCCACGCGTCGGACCAGAGGGTGGCCGGCTCGAGGCCCAGTCGAGGCAGACTCCCCCTGGAAGGATGGACGGAAACCTCCCCACTAACAAAATAAGAGACTCTACCTCCACTTGCCCCCCCCCCCCCCCCCCCCCCCCCCCCCCACCCCCCCCCCCAACATCTATGGATGGGATAAATGCGGAGAACAAATTTCCCCCTGCTCGTGTGTTGAGCTGCATGTGCATGTTTTTGTGGGACTAATAAAGCTCGTTCTAATTCTACAACGAGCCTCTGCTCAAGCAAATAACATCCACCGATATCACTGAACGCATCGCTCCTCCCGGGTGGCTTGCAGAATTTTCCGCACTGAAAGCCAAGCTTGTGCTTTGTTGGAGGATCGAATATGGATTTGAGTAAATAATAAAGCAAAAGGGCTGTGGGCAAACTTTTCATGCCATCTGGGGGGGGGGGGGTGTCCCCCTTAGCACACGCACAAACGCCTTTGCTCTAACTTAAACTCTAATAAATCGATAACCGACTCTTCCCAAAAAAAAAAAAAAAAAAAAAAAACATGTGCCAAATAGCTCAGTTCAGTGTCTCCGTCCCTCTGGTGAGTCCCTTTTGAAGGCTCGTTTGGCAACTCACTTCAGGTGTGTCGGCTTCTTGCTGATTGACGCTTCTGGGACTGATCAGGTGCGCCACGCCCCTCTGCTGTGCATCCCCTTTGCCACAAGGGGGCCTATGTAGAGAGACCGTTGTTGGAGACGCTTTTCCGCTCGTCATTCATGCATTTTCAAAAGCTACCTGCCTTATATCTAGATGGCATTGGCAGTCCCTAATCCCTCTGAGGGACAGACCGACAGACAGGCTGTCACGTGATGTGCTTTCTGATGGCTGGTTACCTCTGTTTTACCTTTTGGCCCAGATTAGAAACAGACAAGAGCTGATGGTCGGAGATAATAACTTCATCACAGCTTTTCTCACTTAGATAAGACGCCTGGACCGCGGATTACAATGTGTCTTATTGATTTAGCGCTCAGGGTCCACTTATTTACTTTTTAACACTTTAATTTTCGCTGCTTCGCCCATTAAAGCATCTCCGTTACACCTATCCCCCCCCCCCCCCCCCCCCCCCCACACACCCCACCACCAAAAAACCACACACACACACACACACACATTTAAATAAAAGTTACATGACCTGTCAATGATTTTATCTTGAAACCAATACATTAATTTGCACTTATATGTGTATGGGTGTGTTTTTTCTTTTGGATCCAGTTGTTCTTCAGAGCTGGCTCTCTGGCTAAACTGGAGGAACAGAGGGATGAGCAGACCAAGCGCAATCTAACTCTGTTCCAAGCGGAATGTAGAGGCTACTTGGCCCGGCAAGCCTTCAAGAAAAGAAAGGTAGGCAACGCGTCTCGCTGAAATGTTCCCAATCTGACCCAAACTTCTATCCAAGTCTATCATCTGAATGAGAAGAATCATTGATTCATTCTAAAATATTGCAGGGCACATATATCGAAAACAAATATACATTTTCACACTCGCAAAGGCAAGACAAGTTAACACGAAGCTCCATTCTGCTGCTTAGCTGTTTCTTTTATATATTTAATGAAGCACTCGAAAGATGTGAGCTCGGAAGGGCCCTGTTGCCTAGGAGTCCGCCAGGACTTATTTTAGAGCCTGTTTGTTCTGCTCTCGGTCTAGATCTAACAAACTCGGCTGTGAATCTTCAGCTAATTACTGAAACGTGTTCTCTAAATCCTCTGCCCCTGCCCTTCATCTTCCCGTACCGTAATCCATACAGTCGGCTTTCCCGGGGGGGCTATTGGACAGTGGTGCGTCCATCCTTGTTGCATTTCCGTTAAATCGGCCATCTGCTTCACCCATCTTTCATTTTTCCCCCCGTTGTGTGACGGGTCCATCCTTCTGGACCCTCAAACATGTCCTCTGCTGATTAATAGAGCCACGCAGGTCCTCTCCCGCTCTGCAATTACTGTTGTTGAACTCGCAGAAACAACACCAATGTCTCCATCCACTCTCATATCAGTGAGCAGATGTTTTGCTCACTTTTAATGCCACGAAAACGATTGAATTTTGCTATAGGGTAAATCAATATGATCTAGCACAAAAGTTTCTACCAATGAATATTAGTCTAAAAAGGGGAGGCAGGATGTTTATATGTGAGGTTCGAGGCTCTTAGTCGTACAGTGAAGTGGGCTAATGCTTCATAATGTGCTAAAACTTAAAGGAGAATCAACTGTGAGCAATCTTTCAAAATTGCTAGGCAACTGAGCAATTAGAAAATCCATTAGGAAAAAGGCAATTTCTCTCCCGCTGCACTTTTATACCGCCGCATCTCCTGCAAATGTATCTATGATAGAAAGATAAGACTTTTTCCTGTCATTTCAACGTACTTAAACTCAATTAAGGTTGGCAATGTAACGTGCGACATGCAAGTACGACGGTCACGTGGCCTCGGCAGAGAGTCTACCATGCACATAGAACAGTGTTCGATTTTGAAAGACCAACAACAAAAATAATAAATAAATAAGAGCTATAGAACCAACCTTTTTCTCCATAGAGAAGATTTAGGGTGTGTTACTACACAGTCTGGAAATAAGCATATAACCATATAATAATAACAACTCGTGCTCTTGATGTGACTCTTTTCCGCATGAAGTATACAGTCTGGGAATTTAGATGGTAATTTGCCTGTGGAACAGTGCGGGTGAGCTGTGCTGTGGCCTCTCGCACACTTGCTGGTTGATATGTATGGAAGTGACAGAAAGTCACAAGTTCCCCTTGATTGATATTCCCTGGCATGTTAACCTTGTGATGTTGTGCCAACTCCCTGTGACATTAAATGACAAAAACAGAATTTTCCTCTTGTTCGTTTATATTTTTCTTTCAGCTGTCTCCTCAAGGGGACAACCTGACATTTTGAAACTACTGTTATTTTGCGCCAGCAGGCACTTTCCACGTTGGGAGTCGTGTCCCAGTGTGAAAGCAATAAAAATAAAACAATCTTTTTATTTTTTTTTAATCCACGTTGAAATCACCCAAACCAACAGAGAGCATAGGCAAATGTAGTTTTAATGTTTAGTTTTATAATGCTGCTTCTTATTTATTGGAACAGTTTCCGTGGCGTAGTTCTCATTGAAAATTACCGTTTACACTAATAAGATTCTATAGAATATCTCATTAATTTGAGGTCCCATAGTTCCATAGAGAAAAAAAAATGAAAGAATACCTCCAAAATGTAGAGGCATGGATAAGCTCGGCAACGAGACTTATTTCTTTGCGTTATGCGTTTTCTCCATTTTTATGGCATTGTGTTATTCTAACAGCTAGGATTATATCCCTTGAAATATATTCATATGCATATTGGATAGCATAATAATAATAATAATAATAATATAAGCCAGGCATGGCAAACCATGAGGTTCCCAAAGAGACCATTAGTCCTTAAAAGCAAGGCATGATTTCATGTTGAAGAAATCCCAAGAAACTGAGCTTCTGGATCCCTCCCAGCTCCCATAATGCTTTCTCACAGTTGTCACACCCTCTTAACGTACGATGAATACCAAAGGTTTGTCCATGGTGCTCCCGTGGCATAATCTTTTGTTTGTTTTCTCTTCATTACGCACTAAATATGACAAGTGAGACCTGTTTAAATCTTCTGTTCCAGATTTGGACGCATTTTGGGCGCATGCTAAGGCTCTCGCTGCGTGACGAAACCCTAATTGGTTATAGCGCGTACCTCCAGGGCGAAACGCACCTGATGCTGAGAATTGCCTCTGCTCTAATTGGGTTTGCCCGTAATCCGCTGCTTCTGGAGTGAGCCTCGTGCATAAGCACCATGGCAAGCGTGTAACACTCGGAATTCGCTGCCAACGCGTTTGATTTAATTAATCAAAAATGATGCTTCCAGCCTCGGAACGCACTGTGCACAAAGTCTCCGGAGAAGGTGGGGCAGTTTCCTGGGATTTTCTGCTCGCCCGGGCACAGAAAATGCAGTGTTAATCAAATATTGTTCATCCCCACTGAGGACGACGTTGTAGCGAGAGATGCATTCTAAATGTATGGCATCCATCCACGGACTTCTGAACACTGCCACCCCCAGTTACCTGTGCATTGCAATTTCTCCCCACTCTCAGGCCTGCGTCACGCATTGATGACCACCTCCTGGGCACATTGCTGCGCGACACTTTATTTGCAGCAGTGAGGATGTTGAAGATGTTTGAACACGCACCTGTTGCTGACATGTGCGTGCACAGCACACCTGCGTTCACGTACTGCCTGCGTTTCTCGTGGTTGACTTTTTCTTTTCTGTGTGTATGTGTGTGCGTTTTCAGATTCAGGAGGTAGCCATCCGCTGCATCCAGAAGAACATCACAAAGAACCGCGGCGTGAAGGGCTGGCCGTGGTGGAAGCTCTTCACCACAGTGCAGCCCCTCATTAAGGTCCAGCTCACCGAGGAGCAGATGCGCACCAAAGACGTGAGCAGATATCTCCCTGTCTGATGCACCCCCACTTTATGGATTCCACTCCAGCTAGATAATCCCTCTCAAAATTCACCGCTGGCAGTGGCAGCTGTTATTAAAGCATAATATCTTTTCATATATACTTAATATTGAGCGCTTTTGCCGGTCTCGCGAAACCCTCATGCAGCACATGTCGGTATATATTCTGTGCCACAGGAGGAGATGCAGCTGCAGAAATCAAAGCTGGAGAGGGTGGAGAAGGAGCGGAATGAGCTGAGGCTGAACACGGATCGATTGGAGAGCAGGGTGGGTTCCCCTTCGCCAGTGGGCAAGGCATGCTGGGGAAAAAAAAGGGTGGAGTTCCAATTTTTCGTTCCTTTCCTGCCACAGGATTTGATTGCTCCCTCGTAGTGTGGCGCGCATTTTGCCGTTTTTGCATCGCACGCTGTGTGTGTTTGTGTGTTTGTGTCAGATGGCAGACCTGCTGGCAGAGCTGGCTGAGGAGAGAAGCACCAGCGAGTCGGCGTCCCAGCTACTGGAGGCCGAGACCTCAGAGAGACTCCACCTGGAGAAGGACATGAAGGACCTGCAGGCAAATAGACTCGCACAGATAATAAACCCCTACTGTAGCGTCGTAGATTAGTGTTGGAGACATTTCAGTGTGGCTGATTCCGTTCCAGGCTAAGTTCGACGCCATGAAGAAACAGTTGGAATCACAGGAGATGGAGCTGATGGAAGCGCGACTCATGAAGACATCGGAGCTCAACGGGGACATGGACGAGGACGACGAGGACGCCGGTTCGTTGAGCTCGAAATTGTGCTTTTAGGAAGATACCCAAGACTAAGAATTAAACAAAAAGGAAAGTTTGAGGATTTGCTTTGCGGTGACTTTTCCCTCGCTTCGTTGACCACAATCTGGGCCCATCGGCGCTAATACACTTTTGGTTTAAAATTCCTGAATCAATTGTAGCGCGCGATAGTTGCTGCACCTTTCCCGAGCATGCCTGTCGGGCATGTCGTTTCAGGTCAGAAGCGATTTGGAAGCGGCAATTTATTGAGCCGCTCTTATCAGCATTATGTGCACAGTTTAGAAAAGGAACAAATCCCCTTTATGCTGTGCAGCGGCAAGAGCGATTGTTTTTGTTTTCGGGCTCAGGACAAATCACGGTAGGACTTGGTCACATCCCACATAATGCCATTAAGTATATATTCCAAGGTTGGGATGTGCCGCATGGGATTAAGATGTTTGCTCTCAGGCATACACAACTCGTGCCTGTTGTTGATTGGTCTCCCCCTGCCGAGAAAAAGAGCTCCCGCCTAAGAACACAACGTTCGGGAGACTTTTTTTTTTACCCGGAGAAAGAGCGATTGTTTTTGTTTTCGGGCTCAGGACAAATCACGGTAGGACTTGGTCACATCCCACATAATGCCATTAAGTATATATTCCAAGGTTGGGATGTGCCGCATGGGATTAAGATGTTTGCTCTCAGGCATACACAACTCGTGCCTGTTGTTGATTGGTCTCCCCCTGCCGAGAAAAAGAGCTCCCGCCTAAGAACACAACGTTCGGGAGACTTTTTTTTTTACCCCCTATGTTCTAGGCCCGCCCCCCCCTTCCTTCAAGCCACCTCAACACAGCGACAAGCCATTACAGAGCTTTTCAGAATTCTTAGATGAATGAGAAAATAATCGTTGGGATCAGAGCCGGTGGCCCTGCGACTTGTCATTATGCTATATATATGCTAATGAGCGGCGCTGATGGAAGAGCCGGTGTTGGTACGTGAAGGAGAAACGGACAGGCACTAAAATGATAAGGCTTGGAAGTGGACCTGAAGCAGAATGTGTGCCCGGCCCGCTGTTCCACTTCTGATAGCCCCCGACAGCTCCAGAATTAGGGTCGGCTAAGAACTGTGGAAAGTGCCACTTAGACATGTCCTTCTCTAACTACTATTGTGGTGTGCTCTGAATCCCTACCTTAGCTTTATCCCAGATTAGAGTTTCGAGGCAAAGGCTGTTGGGTAGTTTCCTGTCAAACTCATTGACCCCGTAAGGGTGGAGATTTGATGAAGGATCTTTTTTTTTTGTTTGTTTTTCGTGAAAGATTCGGATTATTCTGCTCCTTGAATTAGCGTCACAGCCAGCAGGGTGCGCTGGATAATCGAAGGCATCGATCATCCCCGGAGGTTTTTTGAATCCTCTTCTTCCGGATACCTGCGCCGCTAACTGCGCATTAACGACGAGGGACGCACGCAAATGTTCGCACAGACTTCTAAATTGTATGTTTTGTTTTTTTTTTTCTCCTGTCCAGGAGGAGAGTGGCAGGTAAAATACAACCGAGCCATTCGTGAAATGGACTTTGCCAAAAAGAAACTCCAGCAGGAGTTTGAGGACAGGCTGGACACGGAGCAGCAGAGCAAACGACACGTTGAGAGAAGGGCAAGAAACTTTTTGCAATATAAAATTGAAATTGAAATAAAAAGTAAAAATCAAGTTGATTTAATGTGGGCTACCACACCTGTGGCCTTTATACACGCAATAATGGTATGCATTCAACTGTCATAACAAATGATGAAAATGTTTGTGTGTTTGTGTGTGTGTGCGTGTGCGTGTGTGCTGCAGTTGGCTGATTTGCAGGCGGATAATGAGGACGTGCAGCGCTCCGTGCAGCAGCTCAAGAAGAAGTGCCAGAAAATGACGGCAGAGCTGCAGGACACCAAGCTTCACCTGGAGGGACTGCATAGCCGCAACCACGACCTGGAGAAGAAACAGAGGAAGTCAGTTCCCACAAACTAGACTAGTCCAGACCAGTCCTTTCTGTCCCTCTCGCCCGCCGCAGCCCCTCGCGTCACCGGGGCCGCGTCGCTCGCACCCCGCCGCGCCCTCTTAATTCCCGGGCCCAGAGAGCGCCGAAGTTTTCCTTAATCCGAAACAGTGACTGAGATGTTCTGTAATCTGTGGGGCTGCATTAGCGGCGAAAATGACTCAGACCTTAGGCACTCGAGCAGCTATCGCCGTGGCAGAACACGATCTGTCCCCCGTGGTTAATTGAAGACGCTCTGCGGGTGAAATTATTTTCAGCTGTGCTTCGGAGGGGAAGAAAACAGGGAATTACAATGAGCTGACACCATGAAACGCTCAGCTATTAAGTTCACTAACCATAAGTGCTCCTGCCCCAGACAATTGTGGAAAACATTTTGCACGTTATTACAACCCAATTGTAAATTGATGGCTAATGGAAGTGGATAACAGCAGAGGCTAAAATAGACGCAGAGCTGAGCAGATGCTGGGCTCTACCCTCAGAAGCGGGAACATGTGCCAAGTAACCGGAGTGACATGTGGGTTAGAGATTGAGTTAGTAGGCTGGAATTGATATATATATATATTATTTTAAATATTCACACACTCAACTACACTAGAACACTTGACAAAGCCGTCCCAATTAGCAAATGACAGATCCCCCGCAGTTTATAGCCCAATGTATTTTCAGATCTTACTCTGAAAATTGGAAAATTGTTTCACTATTTAGCAATTACGCTCTGTGTGTAAGCAACATTTTGCTGAGCTGCCAGCGTGCGTGTTTGTGTGTGCCCCAGATTTGACCTGGAGCAGAGCCAGTCTCAGGCTGAGGTACAAAGAGAAAGGAGCCAGAGGGAGAAGTTGGCTCGCGAGAAGGACACGTTGACCGGCGAGATGTTTAACCTCCACCAGCAGCTGCAGGTGAGAGACTCTGACGCGACATACTCCAGGCACCCCCGATCCCCTGGTCTCTCTGCGCGCTTCACCGCGTCCTCCTCCCGCCCGCAGGACAAGGACAGCGACTTGTGCGCGGCAAACCTGAAGGTTCAGCAGCTGGAGGCGGAGCTCCAGGATCTGTCCTCCCAGGAGTCCAAGGATGAGGCCTCGCTGGCTAAGGTCAAGAAGCAGCTACGTGACCTCGAGGCCAAGGTGAAGGACCAGGAGGAGGAGCTGGACGAGCAGGCCGGAACCATCCAAATGCTGGAACAGGTACGGGGCGGTGCCTGGGTAAAAGTTGCCTATATGGGATTCTGATTGCCTATATGGGGATTCTAAATTTGAATTGTTTAAACCCTCAAACTCCACAAGCTGCCACTTTGTAGTCTAATATCCTTCCAAGGTAAAAGAAAAAAGAAAAAAGAAAAGAAGCTGGCTCTCCTTTTTGACAGATTTTATATATCTTCTTTGTGTACTAAACGTCTTGTATGCCAACAGAAACTAAATAGAATTCAATATTGTCGACATCGTGTACATAGGCAAAGCTGCGGCTCGAGATGGAGATGGAGAGACAGCGGCAGAACCACTCAAAAGAAATTGAGAGTAAGGATGAAGAAGTGGATGAGATTAGGCAGTCCTGCAGTAAGAAGGTAGGAGTCGTTTTCCTTTTTTTCCCCTGACTCTTTCATTTGCTCAAAATTGTCTCTCGCATAGCCTCGCTATCTTGAACCAACAACTAATCAGGTTTGGGTCCCGGAGACGCACAAAGGTGAGATCGCAAATGGGTGCCGTATTGTTCTGGCGTAGCCAATTTTATTCGCTCGATCCAAGCGCTACGTACATATATATATGCGCTGGGAAAGAAAGTATAAATTGTGATTTATGGAGTGCAGAGTCTGCCTCGCGCTTATTTCCCATGCATGAGAAAAAGTAATCAGACACGTTGCGAATATTCAACGCAACACGGTAAATGTGTCCTTACAACAAAACAAACAGATTAGAATCCAATAGAGTTGCAATCCTATCTACGCCGATCAGCCGCAATAATACAACAGGTCGCGAAACACACACACACACACAAAAAAAAATTATAGGGTACAATGTTTTGTTTTCAAGGTAATGTTTGATGGATCTCCAGGAAGGCACATGCACTCAGGGAGGGGGGGGATCCATTTGTCTTGGACGTGTCAGAGCAGCCGTGTCTAATAGGATGGTTGATGGTGTGTTGTGCCTGACTTTGTTTGCCACCCATCATGTGTCGGCGGCGTCCTGACACGCTGTGCGTGTGTCCTGCAGCTGAAGCAGATGGAGGTGCAGCTGGAGGAGGAGTACGAAGACAAGCAGAAAGTGTTGCGCGAGAGACGGGAGCTGGAGTCCAAACTCCTGAACGCCCAGGACCAGGTACTGCCATCCGTCCGACCTCTCGGGCCGCGTCGGCGCAGTTGAGTGCGCGGGCCACTTCGTTCGATTCGAAAGAAACTGCTTTTGAGTGTCTAGGGGTGCCGTGGGTCCTTGAAGGAAAAAGAAAGCGAGCGCGTGCGGCTCTTCTGGCTGGAGAGGATTTTATTGATTTTTTTTTGGGGTCGTCTAGGTGAGCCACAGGGACGTGGAGACGGAGAAGAGGCTGAAGAAAGACCTGAAGAGAACCAAAGTCCTCCTGGCCGACGCACAGATTATGCTGGACCACCTGAAGAGCAACGCTCCCAGCAAGAGAGAAATCGCCCAGCTCAAAAATCTAGTACGACGCACAGATGAACACTTTGTTACCGAGGATTTCATTCTTTGAATCACTAGCGGATACAACACAAAGATTTGCAGCACATGTACAAATTAAATTTTTTTTCACACTCGGAATTAGAAAAATAAATACAAAAATCACGAAAGAGACGATAAGCCCTCGGTCCTCTGCCTATCCAGGGGAGGGCCTTGATCTTGGCCCACTTATGTTTGCCCCTCACCTTCACCTTCACCTCCCCCCGTCCTGTTTCCCACAGCTGGAGGAGTCAGAGTTCACGTGCGCGGCGGCGGTGAAGGCTCGAAAGAGCATGGAGCTCGAAATAGAGGACTTGCATATCCAAATGGAGGACGTGGCCAAAGCCAAGATGTCGGTGAGTCTCGACGTCTGTTGCGATTATTCGCTCGAGTGGGGCCCTGAATGCCAGTCGGCTCTGCACACGCTCGTTTGCCCCGTAGCATATAATCAATAGCGAGTGTTAATGTCACACGTCGATGAATAATGAAATATACTTACGCACCGCTGAAAAGAGAGCTGTTTGTGTAAGAGCGCGCGTGTGCGCCCTATCTTTCGGTGAGCAAATGAAAACAAGGAGCAACAAGCAACATTTAACGATTGGGGGGGGGGGGCCTCGCGCCTATCAAATGCTCCCTCTTCAAAATGCAGCAGGGCTCTGATATTAATATGCGTACTTCATCGCGCCGTGGTGGGATATTCGAATAATACATTTCCTTTGGAATATGTCTGATTTCAACATTTTGCTCTAGTGGATAAATAAGCTTTGTCAAAAAAAATGTCCCCCCCCCTCCCGCCTCCATCTGCTCATTAATGGCGATCTCGTGAGAGCACTGCCTACATTTCAGACTTGCAGACGGAGGGTGTGCGTGTCCCAGGGGATGACACACGCGGTGCCGGGTGCCTGTGCGTGGCTGGTTAATTGCCGCATTCATGGCGAGGGAAGGCCTTGTAAAAGTCTCCCGATTACAGAATGCATATCGAGGGGCATGAGCCCCCCGAACTCGGCGGGTGAACTCTACAGTAGGACATCGCCAGTGTGCTGCACTGGCTGCACTTTCCCCGGCCGAAAAGAGCCAATTGATTATCTCCAATTGGTCTCATCCTTCCAGCCAGAACCCTGTCCAGATTGTGTTTCATCGCTATTAGATGAGATTGCAGGACCGCCACGGGGCCCCCGGCGGCCGGCTAATGACCATTTATCATATTCAATAGCTCATGAATAAACGCTGTCGTTCGAAACTTAAAGTGTTGCGTGTGTGTGTGTGTGTGTGTACGCGCCCCCCCCACACACACACACTCTCTGTCAGTTGGAGGAGCAGGTCAGCCGTCTGCAGAGAGAGAAGAACGACCTGCAGTCTCGCATGGAGGAGGATCAGGAGGACATGAACGAGCTGATGAAGAAGCACAAGGCCGCCGTCGCCCAGGTAACTCATCCTGCCTGTCACCTCGTCAGAGAGCCTTGGGAAAGTCAAAGTCAAAAGGGCCTGCCTCTAACAGCACTTTTCCCTGTGGGGAGGAAACGGATGACACTGACCACATGCATAGCATATTACCTTGAATTTCTTTTTGGAGTTTTATGCCTGCTCTCTTATTTCCTTCAAAACGTCGCGGGATAATGTTTCCGACATCGTCGTTCTGTTATTTTTCCTGCGTGGTGAGGTGGAGAGGCTTTGTGGTTTGAAGGACACCCCCGCACCCCCCTGAGCATGCTGCAGTCAAGGAGACGCAATCTGTTCCACAGCACATCACGTGACTCATTATTTGGCACAGACGCATTATATTCATTAACCATTTTCAGGTGTTTTGTTTTTTTTCCCCCCCTATAGATAACTGAATCTCAAATCCTCTCTCGCGCACGTCTCACACCCACAAACACTGATGCTCTGGTTATTGACTTTGTGTGTGTGTGTGTTTCTGTCTGTGCGTGCGTGCGTGTGTGTGTGTACCAGTCTGCCAGGGACCTGAGCCAAATCACTGACCTGCAGGCCCAGCTGGAAGATGCCACAAAGGAGAGGCAGGAGATCCAAGAAAAGGTAAAAGGAAGTTTTCTGAAAAGCACCCGAGCTGCCGATTGGTGCACCTGCCCGCTGCCTTGACGCCGCTCTGTGATTAGACCTAGGAGTTTCTCTGATTATTCCGACTGAAAAAAGATGGCCTTTCTGTGGCGGCAAAAATTGCAAAGTGATTTGCATTTAAATAGTAGGAATCAGCAAAGATTTTGAGTCAAGTAGAGAAACTGTTCTTTAGCCTTTCACCACTTCATGTTTAAAGAATGGGTACACAAACTCGGCAGTGAATCAGCAGCCTTACGACTCAGTGATTTGTTTAAAAAGCGCTTTTAGGTCTGCCATTCTAATGCTAATGCTTCTTGTACATTTTTTCCACACTCATTCGGGTGAATGCTTTTCCTTAAATGACATCAAACATGACAAACACCCCCTTTTTATAGACACGTTGCCATAGCCCGTCGTTATAAGCGGATCTGAAACTTCAACTTACTCAAGTAAGAAAAGGAACCGGACTGCAATAATAAACGATATTATGCTTTGGTTTATGATCAGATTTGACGAGGTCAGCCGTGGTCAAATTCACAAATGTTAACGTGTGCATTTTGAAGCGGGGACAAAACCCTACATATGCTAAACATAGTCACGCAAACGTGGTCATCGTGAGCATGTTAGCATCATGACATCAATCTGATGTTGCCTATTTCGGGAGGGGGGCGGGGGGGGCTAATCGGTTTAGACACGGTGCACTGTGCCCGGGTTCTCCGCTTAAGGGGTTGAGGCTCAGCATAAATGCAGATTCATAATGTAAAAAGGTTAATGCACCTGAGGAAAGGTGAGGGAGGAAAACATCCGACGTGTCGCGCGGGCCCTGTATTAATGCATGCCCACTTTTCCGCTGATGCATTTGCCGAATGAAAAGCGGAATTTAGTTTGATCATGGCGTGCAAGCGCTGTGCATTCGCGATGCCCATTACACACACACTCAGGCTGAGAGCCGGCAGACCTTGCGAGGGGGTGTTTTTTTTAAGTGCCGATATGCGGCATTTCATTTGTCGGTGAACAGAATGTATTTCAAAAATAATTTCACATGAGCCGTCGCCACTTCCCCGACGGCAGACCCTGGTTCTATTATCCCGAGCTTGACGTGTTTACCTAAGCTTTGGTCCACTCGAGGCCCACGCGCCAGAATATTTGCGGCTATACCAGAGAGACGCAGCCAGCTGCGAGGCATTGTTAAAAACCTGCAACGGAAGGGAGCAATTGTCACCTAAAGCGTCTGACCTTGAAGTGGTTATCTCATCACCGGTGAGGGAGGGGGAAGCCGCCTTCTGTAGTAATATCAAAGGAGAACTCCAAATCCTCCTTGTCTTAGACGCAAAGTCCCTCATTAGGTGCCACGCAGCCTTGTGGGCTGGCGCAGTCGGGCTGGGTCTTTCTTCTTTTTATCAGTCACGAGAAAAACGATTCCGATGGAACAAACAACGTGCTTCGCATGAAGCCCGGACCCACGACGTTACTGTGACGATTACGGGAGACCGGAGGCTTCGAGCTCATTATGCAGACTGGATGAACGATATTTAAATTTCCCCAGATTAAAAATAAACCTTTATTGAGGTTGAAAAGGTGAACATTCATTTATTTTTAATGGATACACAAAACATCGCACCGACGAAGAGGTGAGAAAGTAGAGGTCAAGAAAGACGTGTGCAAAATATGCATTGTCTTCCTGAGTGTTTTAATTTGTTTGTATGCGTGTGTGTGTGTGTGTGTGTGTGTGTGTGTGGGTGTGTGTGTGTGTGTGTGTGTGTGTGTGTTGGTCCGTCCCCTCAGCTTCACTCGCTGCAGAGCCAGCTAGAATTCCAAGAGCAGTCCATGGTGGAAAAGTCTCTGGTGAGCCGTCAGGAGGCCAAGATCCGTGAGCTGGAGACAAAGCTGGAGTACGAGAGGACACAGATCAAACGCTTGGAGGTGAGATAATTGTCAGTGTCCTCGCAAAAAAATTGAAATACACGCCTCGCGAACCTATGAATGCAAATTTGATGTTTAATATTCTATTGATCGTGAGAGGGAGAGAGAGATAATAAAAAGTGACGGAAGACTACGGTGTCTGTTGCATAGCGATATGTCTTTGAGGTAAAGAAAAGCATCCATCAGCCCCCGTGAATATATTCTGATTCATAATTTAGGCCGGCGCCATGTTAAAAGAATCAAGATCCTACGTGCAATTCAAGGCTCATTTCTGACCAACTCAACAGTGTCTGTATATAACGGCAGGGAAACTCAGACCACATGGAAAAAAGCTAGCATTTATTAGCAGGGTTTGTGGTCAGGTTTTGGCGGGAAAATCTTAAATAAGAGTCATCAATGGTTAACTCTATTTTACTTCAAACTCATTTGCACTGGGTTATACCACATTTGTGTTGTTGTGATAGAATTTAAAAATGTACGTGCCTTTTCAGTGTGAACCGCTGTGAACCGCTTAGGAACAAACATTTTTAGTTCGGTATAGAAAATTGTATTCAAGTCGTGGAGTTCCTTTGTTCCTGTCGTTATCTCCCCAGAGCCTGGTGGGTCGTCTGAAAGAGAATCTGGAAAAAATGACGGAGGAGAGGAACCAACACATCGCCGCAGAGAGCAGGGAGAAGGAGCATAACAAGCGAATGCAGAGGCAGAACAGGGACATCAAAGAAGAAATGGCCGACCTGTCCAAGAAGGAGGGCGAGGCGAGCCGGAAGAAGCACGAGCTGGTAAAAAAAAAAAAAAACTTTTGTTGCCGGGGAGGCGCGATGCGACCGCGGGAGGTAACCCCACTATGCTCTGTGCGCCGATCCCTTCGCCAGGAAATGGACATCGAGAGCTTGGAGGCGGCGAACCAGAGCTTACAAGTGGACCTCAAGCTGGCCTTCAAGAGGATAGGCGACCTGCAGGCCGCCATCGAGGATGAGATGGAGAGCGACGACAACGACGACATGATCAACAGGTACCCGGCGGCTTTCGATTCCCACCACGGAGGTAGAGCATCATATTTGTCACGCAGGTTCCCATATGTTCAGGGGTAGGTCGCTGTAGCAAGAGCGCGCTCCCCCAGTAAAATCAAACGGAGGCGGCAAAAATTACCAAATGTCAACTGTCAATCACAGCTTGCCTTCTCCGCCGTGTTTTCAAGCGTCTCCCACATCCTTTAACATCAAGTCCCCATCCAACCTCTTTTGTGCCGCGTGAGTCATGGTACACCTTCTCCTCCCCAGATGCTTCTCACATGGTTTAATTTAGCTCCCCGCTTCAGATCTTTTGTCTCAGCGCCGTTTTTTTCCCTGTTTGGATACCCCTTCTCTCCGAGCAGTCGGGGTGGAGGGTTAGACTAGCCTCGGAGCCCACCGAGGTAAACACTGACTGCACTGGAACAGATCTCTAAATGCGAGCGATTACACACACGGGCTCCGTTTGAGAAGGAAGCCAGTCACGAGTTCTATTTATCGAATCACCGATTTTGCAGAGAACGGTTGTTTCTAAATGTGTGTGTAAGCCGTTATCTCATTTTGTCCACTTTTTTCCCCCCCGATGTTGTCGATGTATCTCATCTTCTCTGTGGCTCTCTCTCTCTCTCTCTCTCTCTTTCTCTCCTTTTTTCCCCGTTCCCTGTTTGGTGTTTTTTTTCTCCACACTTCGGGGGCAGCTTGCAAGAAATGGTGACAAAATATCAGAAAAGAAAGAACAAAACGTGAGAATGGAAAAATGCATGCGTTGTTGTTGTTGGTTTCTTTTGTCCTCGCCCGTTTCCACCACAAGTGACAATAATGCAGTATTCCTTATCTTTTTCCGTGTGTGTTGTTACCACAAACACAGGGAGGAGAAGTCGTTTTTTGAAGAGAATGGAAATGATGTGTTGTTTACATCTCCGGTAAAGAGCTGCGCTGAAAAGATGGCCCTGATGTTTCATTCAGTTTCATTTTATTTTGTAAGTGTGTGAACACCTTGGCCCTTATTGGAGATTTCAGGGCTTGTTTTTCTCCTTTCAGAGCAACAAATAGTGATTAAAAAAAATAAATGGTGGCACACAGGACTCCTTGTGCAATGACAGAAACTATCTTCCATCTGCTTTGGAAAATACTGTTCGGAATGAAACGGAGAGAAACAAAGTGTTATAGACCCGCATCGGTACTACTGCATTATTGTCTCTGAAGGAATATTTTTGTGTCAAACAGCATCCTCCGCCATTATATGCCTTGGTTTGGATTAAAGGGTTGAAGTGAGGGCTGCTATTACCAAAATCCACAGTTTTTCTGTGGCTTTTTCAAAGCGCATGCACTGCATTTGTCAGAGTTAGTGTGGTGAAGGCAACACGCACTCTACACAAGGCTGACTTTTTTCAGTTTTACCGTTTCCAATATTAGTTGTTTGAAAGTTTGAAACAAATCCTGTTCACTGAGATCAGCTGACGGTTACTGATCGTTTTCATCTATAGTATCACCTTTATATTGGAGACATTTTTGTCTAACCCGATGGAAATGCAGAATGTAATTGTGAGATTAGTATTAGAAACATGTATTTGTAATTTTTTGTAATCCATATTACAAGTTTATAAACTCTATGTAAACTTAAAATAGATGCATTTTTCCCAAAAATGACATTCCCCACGTATACAGATCAAATAGTGTTCAGGAATACTTAAGTTAGAGTAAGTTCCATGTGCGGTGGCCTTATGCGCAATCATGTAAGTGATGCTCATTACTATGAAACGTCTCTGGCACACTGTGACTGCGGGTCCACGGCCGCACACAGTCAGCACGTGGTGAGAGACGGCGGTGGCACGGCGCGCCTGCCGGAGAAGCTCACACCCACCCCAAGCTCTGCTGCAGATTCCCAGGCATGCCAACGCTCCACTAATCCAATCTCACTTCATCGTGTTTGTGAAACATTTAACTCAAAAAGCAAAACAACATCTGTAAAACGTGCGCCATAATTGATTGCGAGGGTTCGATCTGCCCCTTTGGACCCGCCAAACCCCATTATCTTTCAGTTTTTCAAACAAGGGAAGGAACCTCTGCGGCATGTTCAGTAATTTAAACCTCCATCAGAGCGCGGTGAGGAAATGAACCACGTAGCCGCAGCCGTGATTTTCCGCTTTAGCCCCCGATTGCTTCTACAAAGACACGTGGTAACACGCTCTTCACCACCGTGGTGTTTTGTCACCCATGTGTCATCTGCTTTCTCCTTTTGTGCGATCCAAGGAGCAGAACAACGATATATTTACTTAATTGCCTTTTCCCCCTGTGTCGACATGGACAAGCGTTAATGGAGGGGATGATTTTAGTCACCATCACAAAGTAGATTTTCCAGATGATTCACATCATAATTGAACATTTTTGCGCGGGCTGCTGCTGCAAAAAAACACAGGTAGCCATTACTCCCAAGCGCCTTTCAAGCTGGACTCACCATAGCTACCGCATTAAAGTTCGTAAATGCTCCGATCACAGTGGAATGATAAACAACACAAACACTGCGATTTTCTTCATCTTTAGTATGGTGCTATTTGAGTAGCATGAAGCCTGCGTGCGATTGGCTCCCGTTAAATCGATGCGATGAAACGATATTTCCGTTACCACAAGGGCTAAACTGGTAGAAAGCAAGACGCACATGCATCGATTCTGAGTCTAAGTATTTGTGACCAAGATTTACAACCAGTGCGGGCCGATTGTCAGATGCGATTAATGTTCACTTTTAAATTCTTGGGGCTTGTTTTGTATCCACGAGCCTCAGGACTGGTTAGCTGGTAGTGCGGGGGCCAAGGACAAATTGTTTGTGACACCCTTTGCGCAGCACTCAATTGCGAGCCACCTTTTGTGTGTTTGTGTGTGTGTGTGTGTGTGTGTGTGTGTGTTTGTGTGTGTGTTTTGAGAAGAGGCGGAGGGCGAGTTCTTTATTTATTTTTTGCTGTGGGCTGGCTTCTGTATTCTGTTGCGTAATAGATCATGTTAAAAGAGTCAAAGCATCACAGAGCTGACAAATGGGCAACATGTGTAATCAACATGCTCGCGTTAATGATCCTATTATCGTTTTTGGTGCTGCGCCTACACGTGTTGCTACCTATCAAATTCTAAAATGAAGAGTTTTTTTTGGATTAAAAAAAAATATATAAATATATTTATAAAGCAATCAAGCCATTCAGCCCCTCTGGGATTGTAATTGTTACGACCGCCTGGCTGTAAGATTAAAGGTGGCAAAGTTAAATTTGCAGAATGCTCGCAAGCCGGAATATCGCAATATTCGCCTAGTCCGAGGATCCGAGCCTTGTTTCGGGTCTGTGCACACCACTCACACGCCGCACAGCCACCGCGTTTATCGTGTAAAAATGCTTTTAGGCGGATCACCCAGGGAGGACAGGGGACACTGTGTTCTCCGAGGAAACATGCCACAAAATGTGACACACAGCTTTGGTGACGTAACAAACGGCACACTGCTCACCGGGAGACCCACGCAGACGGGATATGAGAAGAGCGGACAAATGATGGAGCTCAGCAGTGTGTCCTGTCATCTCACGCCTCCGCCTGTTTGTCGTTTTTTTTCGAAGCATTTTTGACACATGCTCCGAGGTGGAGACGGAGAAGCCCGTCCAAGAAGCGGGAGCTGCTACCTGCCTCGCTGTTTTTCATTTTTTAACGACAGCCGGCCCTCCGTCGACACTCGGCGAAATATATCAAACAGCGCCGTGATAGGCCAGACAAACGGTTTAGATTGATGAAGCCCGGTTCCGTTTAAAGTTACTGAGAGCCGGGCCTGTGAATAACAGTTAAGATAAAAACGAAGTCCCCTCTAAATCAAGAGCGATTGAAATACTCTCCCCGCGCTCGGCAACCCCGTCGTAATGCGCGCCACGTCGTCCGGCTCTAAATCAAAGAAAACCTATATCACAGACGATGTAATTTTGCCACGACGGATGTCGCCATGGCGACGCACATAAAACGTTGGTTTGTGTCGCGCGGGACACACAGCGTGTGCCTCTGTGCGCATTTAAAAAGCGGTCCACGTGAAATGTGGCCACGCATTAGACGGCTTAGGTCGGGTGTGGAGCTTATGTCGTGCAGGTGGGAGCCGCCGATGCCTTTTTCCGGTGAGCCGCACGTCTGTGTTTATCGATTGTCATGTCGCGCATGGGTCCACTGGGCTCCCGTGGCTCTAACAATCACCAGGAGCCGTGACATGCCACACAGATGCTAGCGGCCCCCGAAAACCAAACGGGTTAATTATGCCTCCAAGAGCCTCGTCTACGCTCTGGCTAGATAACCCATTTAACTGCTCTCATCTGCAGCTGCTGAAAAGCCCTTTTTGAAAATGAAGATATTATTGTTACCGTCGTATTACCTCTAACCTGCCTGGACTGCTGTGCAACATACTGACCCGTGTTATTATGTGTGCATGAATACCAAAAAGCTTCATCTGTGACATTACACTAATTATTATTTTGCAACGTGCAACGACGGCGATGGGCCACCATGTAAAAGATTCTCATTACAAGTCATTGGGTGTCCTTTCTTGTCCAACCAAATGAATTCGAGGCACATCAGGACAGTGAGTCAAAAAGCAGGATTTAAGGTCGAATTCTGAAAACGGATTTGTTTAAACAAAGAGGTGCTCTGAAGACGTAACAATGACTTGTTGTGAGTGTTTTTATCGATTTTTTTTTACCGTGTTGTGTTGGGAGTCTCAGGTGCGTCTCGCGAACGGACAGCAGATTTTTGAAAATGTATTTTGTCTCCTCGCAGTGGGGATGAGACAGACACGGATTCCGAGGTGGAGGATCGCGTGGACGGAGTTAAGTCGTGGCTCTCCAAGAACAAAGGCTCCGCAAAGACCCTGTCGGACGAGGGGAGCCTGAAAAGCACCAGGTCAGTCGTCCTGTCCTTTTGCATCATGACGGATTACCGCGTGTATCCCCGGCGGTGATCGAGTGATGAAACTACCCCACTGTCCCCCGACCGTAATAAAGGCCCAGGACTACCCGGGGCAGCTTGCGACAGAAGGAAGGATATTTTGTGTGATTAGGTGTCATCCGTCTCTGCCGGTATTCTGTCTAATAACAGGAGGCGAAATGGGGAAACGGCTGCTATCACATTTATTGAAGTGGCCCCTGGCCAGTTGGCACGCCTGCTAAATGATGCCTCTGCCAGTTAGATAGATTCTTCTCACTGGTTGATTGCCTCACCTCCTACAATGGATACTGTACATAAACGCCATAACCATATGAAAAAATATTGAACTATACTGTATGTCCCCCGACTCTCGACTGGTCCCGAGGACAAAATGAAAAAGCTTACCACATATGAGCTGCGGTTTCCGATCTCCGTCTTCTTCCTCTGTGCTCTGTTGGTTGTGTCTGGTGCCAAATGTATTTCGTGACCCTTCAGATATGCAGCAAACGCGGATGCCAAGGAGCCGAAAGAAGGTAAGGAGAAGACGAGCGACGTCGGTAAGGACGGCAAAGAAGTGGAGCAGAGCAGATCTGTGTCTGTCATGAGTTCCCTGAGCTACAGGAAGCGCTCCAACCTGAAAGACTCCATTGGGGGGACGGGCGACGAAAGCTCCCTGTTCAGCACTCTCAAAGAGCAACCCGACGTGCCAGACCACGCCTCGCTCCGGAAAGCCAAGTCCAAGTCGGCGGAGCTCCTGGACGGGAGGAGGAAGAGCCAGGCACAGGAAGACTTGGACGACAAGGGCTCCGTCATCTCCATGGCCTACTCCGAGGCCACCAGCAGGGCAAGGAAGGGCCTGGAATCCCGCTGGACCTCCCGCGGCAGCCCCGAGTTCGACAAGGAGTCCACGGTGTCGTCCGTGGCCCCCGGCAGGATGTCCGCCAGGAGGGCCGCGTTGGACATGGACGACGACGACGACAACAGGTCGACCGTCAGCAGCGCGAGCCGCTCCAGCCCGCGGTCCCTGCGCCGCAGCACGTCTTGGAAAGACGACAGACGGAGCGGCTCGCGCTTGTCCCTGGCCCGCAGCTGCGGCCTCAGCGAGTTCGGCCTGCAGCTGCACGGCGACGACGACGACGACGACGCCCAGAGCGTAGCTTTTAGCGAGGGGGGGCTTTCCTCTTACAGTCCCCGCTCGGCGAGTCGCAGCTTCTCCACCCCGGCTCAACCGCGGTCCTCGGACGGTCAACCGTCAGATTTATCCGACATCAAAACGGTCACCCACCGCAACTACTTGGACCCGGACTTGGAGGCGGCAATCAACGAGGTGCTGAGCTTCAAACCCATTAAGTTCAAGCGCAGCAAACTGGAGGACTCCAGCGGAGAGGAGGAGGAAGGGGAGGAGAAGAAGAAGACGACCGGGGGAGAGGAAGGTAAGAGGAAGGCGGAAGTTGATCTCGGCTGCGGTACGTCCAGCCTGTTGCGCTCCACGTCCGGCTCGGCTCTGGACTACAGCGCTCGGCCATCCAGCGCCCTGAGCGCCAGCAGCTCGCGCAGTCGCAAGGACAAAAAGAGTAAGGCGCCCCCGTCAGACGACTCGTCCTCGGACGAGCGTCGCAGCCGGAGGAGCTCCAGGAGGAAGAAGGGCAAGAAGTCCAAGAGGAAATCCAGCAAGAAGCCCAGCGAGTCTGAAGATTCCTCCTCCTCTTCCTCCTCCTCCTCCTCCTCCTCTTCCTCCTCCTCCTCCTCCGGCTCAACCGTCTCCTACCGCAGCTCCAGCAGTGTTAAAAGGGCGCCGAGGCGCACGTCCGATGAGGAGGAAAAGGACGTCGCGGGGCGCGGGCCAGCCGGCAAGAAGGACTCCAAGAAGAAGCAGAAGAAGATGGACAACTTGGTGATGAAGTATCTCTACAAGCCCGACAGTGACTGATACCGACTGTAAGGAGACGCCTGGTGTGATAAATTAAACACAGGAGCCTGGAATGACCCAAACTAATTCTGGATCCCTCAATTAGTGCACTAACTTAGTTTGCAGTGCGTTTTTTTTTATTTATTCATAAAACCCCCGAGATACACTAATGCCGTGTACTTGAAATAAGCATTAGCTAAGATTTCTCAAGCGTCACCATGGCTAATTGGCTAAAGTGTATGCCACTTCCTTTATATACTTCTTTTTTTTTTTTTACATCGCTTTAGCCAACATTTGTCTTCATTCACACGATCGCAAATTTATTACTGTAAAGCGCATTTTGCCTCTGGTCTGCATTGCTGACACATTTCCGTTTCTTTCCATTTTATTGCGCGCAACTGCTGATGCACTCCTTGTTTACGGTAATCCATTACTGTAATTGCTTGTCATCAGAAATGCTGGTGTTGTAAAGCAGTCCTGCATTCTTTTTTCTTTTTTTTTTGCAAAGATAGATTACGTCTCTGCAAGTGGGAGTGCTTCTCCTCGCGTGGTGTTTGCCGATCTTCAGCAGCAAACAGATGCGGGCAATGAGATGAAAAAAAAATGAAAACATGGAAATGACACCAATTTTTGCCTCAGCTTGTTAACGGAGAACATTTTAAAGAGCGACATCACACGTATAGTAATTTAAGTGCCAAAATTAGCTCTCATCTCCAAACGCTATTTTCAGAACTATTCCTCCGAGAGCGTCGCTTGCTCTTGCGTCATTTAAAAAAACATGCAAGACAGCTTCTTGGTGGTTGTGCCATGGACATGTAATAGGAACATCCTTATACACTTGAACACTGGCTGTTAGCTTCACATCTTGTGACACCCATCAACTTCCAAATAAATGACATGAAGTGGCTCGTTAGAATACACAATAATGTATAAGTATGATACAAAGGCTTCACGGTGTGGATAGTTGCGTTACACACATTAAAGACTGCAGTATGTGTGAGTGCTAAGGTAAATATTTTATTTGAATTTTTGTTGGAGCTCACCAGTGCTAAAGTTACGCCATGCATCGTCTGACCCCTGACATTTACCTTACTAATTACACTAATTTACTAATCTATAAGTTGTGCCCAGTAACGCAGCCTCAAATGGGATTGTGGATATTTAAAATGCATTTCTCTCATGTACTAAAAAGATAAAATTCAGTTAGCAGTCTGGATAACGGTGCCCTCATAAACGATGCATGCTTCTGGGGATGCTTTTTTATTTGCTGTATGTAAAAGAGTCTAATTATGCGGCCCAAAATGTGTGTTGCCCCCCCACCCTCCTCCCAGTCTTGCATACAATTTGGTTTGCATAGTAAGCAGGCAAATAATGATTTGTGTGTCAATATGTGTGTCCACCCCTGCAGCCCTCCTGGGTATCGGAGACACCCGAGTGTTGGCAGATCTGATGAAGAGGACGAGGTGGACAGAGGCTCGCGGAGGCAGAGCGACGGCGAAGGCCCATTGGCAGCGAGCGCGACCTGAACCAGGCACGCAGCTTTGTCGCACAGAGGAGGGACCAACACCACCAACGCCTCTTCAGAGCTGCCAAGGGCAGAGACACTCGTGTCATTTTCCATTATCATACTTTCCTTGTTATAGTTTTTAGATTTTTTAGATTTAGAATTGCGCATCGTTCCACACAAACATGCACATGCAAACACAAACAAGTCGGGGGAAATTTGACCTCTGCATTTGACCCATCTGTGGCGCATGCAAGGCCACAGAGCAGTGGACAGCTGAGAGCGTCCGGGGAGCAGATGGGGTTATTGCCTTGCTCAAGGGCATTAGAGGTGGCGTCTCTTTTGTTAGTGGCGGGGGTTTGTGCATCCTTCCAGAGGGAGACCGCCTCGACTGGGCCTCGAACCGGCAACCTTCTGGTCCGATGCCTGTCCCTCACCACTAGGCCACCTGCCACCTGTTCACATCAGAAAGTGGTTTTGCTTTCATAGTTAATGTAAAAAAAATTACAAATCCACTCGACAAAATACATTGAATAGGTCACAGAACACACAAATGCAGAACAGTACCGCAGTAAGTCGTTTCGGAGGAACTTCTCGCCGCTGCTTTATTTCTAAGAGCTGCTTTTCAGGGAAATCCAAGCACTCCTCTGCACTCTCCTCCGACTCGTCAGCTATCTCTGCCGAGAGGATTTAGATAAGGCCACGCTGGCTGGACTCCTCCGAGAAGGTCTGACCAACTATTAAGGCCATTTTACTTATCTCTTCCCCATTAATGTGCACAGCTGTGGTGGGAGGAATTAACCCATTTGTGAATTAATTATCTCGCCCTCAGCTCACACATGGCTCTTGTTCCAAGTTGGGATGCCAATCGTTACCTGGCCTCATTAGTGCGGCTAGGTAATGTTAGCTCACATGAGAGTACAATCACTTTGGGAAGTAAAATCACCAAATTAACATATGTTTAAGGATGAACCCATTGATATTTGTATTTATATCTTTTTAAATATCTTTAAAGTCCTGAGATGTCTGATCCAAGAGAATATAATGAATATGCATTAATATCTGATTATACATGTGGAATCAAAGCCTTTACATAAATGTCATTTTCAAACGAATTAAGATTTTGTAATGTTACTAATAGAAGTGTTTTATTAGGATTAAGACGATTTGTGTCATATTCCTCATATTTTTTATCTGTAGGTGGAGTGCATGATAGGATTTGTTGGCTTTGGCTCTTTTGATGAGATTTTGTTCACTTGTGTCATATTTATTATAGTTCAGAGAATGTATTTGTTTGTATGTCTCCGTTGTAAAGGAGCTTTTTGGACGCATAGATGCAGAAATGATCTGTTTTTTAATTATAATTCTGAATTTGGACAAACAGTGCAGTATAATGAAGTTCAGTTTGATGTTTCAGATGAAGATTGTTTCATGGATGTACCGGGCAGATTGTCTTGAACCGAGGGAAGATTTATTATCTCTATAGCTTATTAAATATGATTCAACTTACGGTACATTGCGGTCTTCCTTCTTCAAGGTGACAAAAAAAAAGTACATCCGGAGATAAGATGGCTTTAAGATAAGAATTTTTCACTTAATTAATTTGATCTTAACAGCCAACCCTAAAAATCATATTGTGATATAAAATATGCATGTTTTTATGCATATAAATCTTTATAGACTGAATTTGATGGAGAATCCAAAGTACCAAAAAGATTTTCATCCCAACGGCAGACTCTGGTTTATTTTATTCATGTATTCACCTATGTTCTCTATATTGCCTCATCAAATACTGCCAAAAACACCTTTAAATGTAAGCCAGTCTGCTGTTATAATGATAGATGTTTCTGTGGCAAAAACAGATAGACTTTTCCGCCTGCCATCCAGACGCACATTAACTCGCTGGGCATATCTATATTTAGCCCTACAGAATGATAAATATGTCTACATAGATTAGAATGGGGTAGCATGTAAATGTCCACGTGTGGACTCAAGGCTGGTGTGCAAAAGGAAAGTTTCATGTGTCTCGCTTCCCATTTGCATATCTTCTCGAAAGAGATTCATCTGCATTTTATGTCTTATTTTTCTCTCCTTTTTGGCTTTTCTTCAGACATGAATATTAATGTGGAACACGGGAAACTTTGATGTCAGTGATTCAGACTATACTTTTTCCCTGCCTTAGTTGGAGTTGCTGGCAATAGACTTCATGCTTCAAAAGTGTGTATACTAATCGTTTCTTTTTGAAAAGGCTTGATCAATTTTCATTATTGATCAGATCACCATTTATTGTTAGAGTGATATGATTTTTTTTTTTTTTTGGTAAATAAATTAAGTTCTTCGTTCCATCCATGGTGCCTTGCTGTATATGTGTAGAGGTATGAGTCAGTAAACAACTAGAGAAAAGGAGGTCAGAAAAGGGCCAGGACAGTTTTAGATTAGCCACAAGCCATTTTAGATTAATTTTAGTTCATCTACCCCGGAGTAGATTCTCATCACACCCATCCGGTCTCCCCAGGAGACCACTGAGGAAACAAAACAATTAATAGAAATGAATAATTCCGAGGCGCCGGGAAAGAAAGTCTACCGCGCAACTCTTGGGGTTGTTAATGTGACTGCTGCGCAGCTCCACAAAACCGAGCTCGGGGCAAATTCAGGCAGATCAAAACACCGAGAGCAGGCGCGGTCTTCCTCCACACATCAAATCCCAACTCTACATAGGTGAAGCTTAGCGAGACTCAAAAAAGGGATTGATGGTGTTAGATTACCACCTCGGTTGACATTCACCTTCAGTGTGTGTTTGCTTTCAAGAATCCCCTATTTATCCAACCAATCTGTAAATCCTCGTTCCTATACGCAACTTGTTCCGGTCCTTCGCCCTTCTGCCGGGCAGCTTTTCCGCTGTCATTTCAGCGCCGCTGGCGTGCGCCCTCCCGGTGGCTGTGTGTTTCTGCTCAAAGGCTTTCCATTGAGTGACAGCTTAAATTCTGCGCCCGATTTTACTTATTTTGGCTCTAACGCTGTTTCACAAGCCACTGGAGCAGCAAGTCATTAGCTCGACAAAGCCAGGCAAGACTGTGTTTACGGTGCCGCCCTCCCTGTTATTTAGGCAGAAGGGTTTGGCCACAGAAAACTGTGCTGCGCTGGAAGCCTGATGCTTTGCTTTCCGTGGATGGGCCATGAGTATGAGTATGTTGTTTCTTCTTGGCCATTATTTTTCTTTGCAGCACATTCATGGCGACCATGTCTCCTCCCACCACATTTCTGTGTCAGTACGGACAAAGGCACGCCTCTTAAAATTACAAAGCCGCTCTGTTCGCCAAGCAACTGCACACATTTTGACCTTGTCTAGAGGCCACCCTGCCAGGCAATCATAAAAAAAAATTGTGTGTGTATGTGTGTGTGTGTGTGTGTGTGGGGGGGGGGGGGCAGTTGGAGGGGAGGACGTGGAGGGGAGGACGTG
>JAFBJU010000859.1:426068-442955 GCA_016785305.1 Colistium nudipinnis
GAGTTTTTTTTGGCAATTATTTTTTTTTGCAGCACATTCATGGCGACCATGTCTCCTCCCACCACATTTCTGTGTCAGTACGGACAAAGGCACGCCTCTTAAAATTACAAAGCCGCTCTGTTCGCCAAGCAACTGCACACATTTTGACCTTGTCTAGAGGCCACCCTGCCAGGCAATCATAAAAAAAAATTGTGTGTGTATGTGTGTGTGTGGGGGGGGGGGGGGGGGGGGGTGCAGTTGGAGGGGAGGACGTGTTTATCAGACATCATCCGCCGCTATTAGCACTCCCCCCCGTTTTTCTGCCGCATGCCTGCTGTCAATAATGCAGGGATTGGAGGCTCTGTGACGCTGCCTTCAGGGACCAGGTGAGGAGGCAGCATTCATTTGCAATTCTGAGATGAAAAGACGCGGCAGAGTGTGCTACTCGGGCGCCGCTCTTTGTTTGCACATATCATTTCCCCTCTAATGAACACCGCACAGTAGCGGGGGCCCTCGTAGCAAACGCTCCGAGGTAGGCTCAAGCGTTGTTTACGTTTCGCACAGGTCTTAGCGGGGCATCGAGGAACGGCGGATGCGTTTTCGCTTTTACATTGCGCGGAAGTGGGAAATCTTTGATTTATTCCATTTCCTGCCGCTCCTCCTGCCTTTACACGGCAAACGTTTTCAAACCTATTGCTAAAATCCATGGAGTGGAAAAAAAATCAATAAAAACGCGGCCATCACCGATTTTCAAGGTTGGATTCGTGCCTCTATCGCCTCTCCAGAGATTGCAGGTGGCCAAAGACTCCTGCTGTGCTCGGAGCTGTTCGGCGCTTAGTGTCCCTGGCAAAGGAGAGTGCCCGGGCCTGTCGCTGGTGTGCGGCTGGTGTGCGGCTGGTGTGCGGCTGTGAGGCAGTGGGTATATGTGTGCGTGGGGGGTGAAGACCGCAGCAGTCCGCGACATCTGAGGAACTTGAGGAGTGTCAACGGCCCTTCCTCCTCGCCTCTCTCAGAAGGAGAGTGTTGGCAAGATCATTCACCTGTGTCACCATAGCGCTCCGCCTACGGCGCTGCGACGTGGTTCCATTTCTGTGGTCTTTGACTTTCCGTTTCCACGTTGGCTACAGTTCCCCTTTCCATCTCTGCATAACCACAGCTCTTTATCTACGAGGTTTCATAAATGTGTGACTTTAAATCTAGTCCGACAACTCTCAAATTTGGAATGACACCCGACCACCTGTTCAACACCCACCGACTGTGTGACCTACTTTTCGGCTGCTCGGCGATACGGAACGGTGCCAGAGTGTCATCCATAGTGTCTGGTACAAATTCCAATTCTTTATTTCTTTTTTTTAAGATAAGATCAGATAAACCTTTATTCTCCCGCAGTGGTTAGGGTTAGGGTCAGGAAATTTGCCCAAGTGGCCCCCGACAAAGTTGTTTCTTACACAACAGTGGTTCACATGGCTTGGATTCCTGTTCTCACCAGCTCATACCTGTTTTGAAACTGTAATCTTAATCAATTAGCGGCCAAACCGATGGGAGGGTTGACGTGGTGACAGAGACTTGTGTAGGAGGTTGCGGCCGCCTTACGCCAAGAAATTAAACTCCCATTTTTGGAGCAGATTTTATTGGCCGAGGTGCTCTGAAATGATTCAAGTGTTTCCCATTTTCTCTGCAGCTACATTTGTGTATTAGGGGTTCATCGCTAATGATCCTTGACTCTCCAGATCCTACTTCCAAGCAGGACGCCAACGCGGTCCGACTCCACTTGTCGGGTCGTCCCATCTTGCTATCCCGATGTAACCCCTTTGTAATTATTACCAACGTTACATAGTTGTTGCTCATCTTTTGTAAGGCAATTTCAAACCCGTTAAACCAAATGAAACCGGCGAAATGCAGAGGCCGTCAATCACGGGGACAAAATGGGTAAAGTTCAAAAGTAAGCGCGAAGGCGTTCGGCATGGTGACTTTAACAGACACCCAGTAAATTCCCCAGGTCTCTCACTGCACGACTCATTGCTCCGAGAGATAAAATGTTCCCCACCCGGTGCCAGCGATTGACAGCTTGGTGGTCTTAACCGTGAAACTCACCAGCAGCGCAGCAGAAAAGTGATAAATAGCGGGGGAATTAACTACGCATTTAATTGCAGAATGTATACGCGTAACTCATTGAGCAGATGGAAGTCATTTGTGCATTTCGAGTGACTTTATTTAAACCTCAGGATACCAGGCTGCGTCGGAGTCCACGGGAACATATTCCTCTCCGAGATGGGATTTATTTCAACAGACACAAAAGCCGAGTGGCCGCTTTGGCTCTGAACCGGTTGGCTCTGAACTTGGCATGTTCAGGCCCGAGAATGCTCCGGTGGAATCTACACCATGGTCCGTGTTTAAGACCATCTGCATATCACTCACAATGGGGGTGGAGACATATTTACCCACAGTGTTACTCCTCTACAATTCTCTGCAACCACTCTATGTTAATATCAATGTTTGATAGCTGAAAGGTTTTAATATTTGGGATTAAAAATATTTTTTTTTGTGTAACAGCAACAAATAATGTTACAATTGTCAGTAAGGATTGAAGACTCACAATTATCGTATTGAGTTGCCAGTAACATTCTATTAACGCATATGAAAACAAACCGATAAATTAAAGCTCGTCCAGAAATCAACCACGGTGTTGCTTGTGAGTGTCTGCGATTACATCCATCTATGCAGGAGGGTCTCTGATATTACTAGTCATGCTTTTTTAATGTTTAATGTTTACATTTTATCATCCGTTGACTGGAAAAAGACATTTTCATTCACATCTGATTCCAGAATCCGACAGCAATTTATTTTCCATTCCAACTCGGCCTCGCTGAAATGGAGGGGTGAGGGGGGGCTATTTGAATCCACAGCCAACTGGAAGAGCTTAAACAGCGATTCGAGGCGCGGAGCCAATCAACGCCCAGCGGCGAGGCAATGAAAGGGGGGATGATATAAATGACTGAATAAAAATGTGAAAAGGCACAAAGTGATAAAGTGGCGCCGCAAACATGTCCAGAGATTGACTGTTGGACACTGAGTGAGCCAGACGCGATACTAATGTCTCCTCTGTCATTGGGTCTTCCCTTTTAGCGGGGTTCGTCTCACTGCTCATGCAGAACTGAGTCTGAGTGACAAGCCGCTGACATTTACAATCTCTGGCCCCCAAAGTGTGAAAAAGCACGCCGGCCTCGAAATGCAGTGGATGGTCTGAGCCATCATCGGCTATTAGATTTTTTTCTCTCGTATGCACATATAACATTATTTTGCCGCTTGTTTCTTGCTCTCCGCTGATTACGTGTGTTCCACTTGGCTGATTGCGCGATGCGCTTTCATGGTTTGGTTAATTTTTTGGTAAGTTAGTTTGACAAACATACGTATCCGACACTAAGGATGTGGTACAGCCAATCCATGGAGGAAAAGTGAAGAGAAATGAAAGGATACTCATGCGGCGTTCTCTTTAAATTGGCAAAAAACCTGATGAAATATAGACACAATGTGCTTAATCCCTCTCTCGGTCTAGTGATCTGATCCATTTTAATGCTTAGATGTGTAAAACATCGTTTTATTTTAATAAACAATAAAAAATGTGGCATTCAAAGTATTATTTGATCGTATTTTTCAGGGGCCAAATCTGAGCTGGCATGGATTGGGGATTTTTATGGAGGTGACGAATGGGCAGCAATGGATCAATTCATAAAAAAAGAACAATTAAAGAAATGCAATCTCATATCAACCTGTAATAACATAACAGGGGACGTACAACGTATAATAAAAAAAAACAACAGGGTTTTGCTTCATTGGGCTTTACGTTCTGCACAGAGGGGGCGACATCCGCTGCCCCTTTACGGGAAAGATGGACAAAAAAAAGCCTAAAGCTGCAGGGGCCGTATACCAGAAGATCCCCGCAAGATCAGTGATCTCGGCGGAACGGTGCACACCTGACTGCACCAAGTGGAGCGACGTTGCTAGGAGACTTTGTGTCCAGGCAAATGGCAGACTAATGGGCGTTGAATTATTCAGCATCTGTACTCCAGGTGATGCTGCTGGGAAAAAGTTATACCAGCATGCGAGTTCCATTTTCTCCCCGAGGCCTTTGCCAGTGTGAAAATGGGCCGCGTCACTGGAAACATGGCCGGGTCCATTTCTGCGTAATTCCTCCTCACCTTCGTCTTTCGCGTCACCCAGTGAAGGGCGTGCAATCAGGAGTTACTCTGGGTTTTCTCGCCTCTGTACTTTATTCTGTCCCCCCCCCCCCCCCCCCCCCCCCCCCCCCCCCCCCCTCCCCCCGTATGGGCATAAAACCTATTCTAGTCGCACACGCAATGAATCTACACTGCCCGCCCATTGTACGACAAGCCCGGTTCAGTACAAGGACACGTGCATTTGCTTCCCCTGCTTCCTGCGGTGGCCAAACGTACAGAGACACATATCATTTCGGGCCCTCCCGCTGCCCGCCGTTTCCTTGGCTGAACAACACGGCATTCCAATGAGCCCAAGCTCGCGCCTGCCCCATTCATGCCCGGGCGCGATGGAAATGCCGGTTTCTCAAAGATGGTGTCAATCTTTACCTTGAGAAACTATGCGAGGCTCCGAGGTCGTGGCTCCTCGAACGGCTCCGACTTGCGCCGATTCGCAGTGTTGCTCGTGAAAACGCACTCACTGCTGTTGCCGCGTTAACTCGGAGGTACGGGGGAATTGCTTGTGGAAAAAAGGAGACCGCCACGGGTTTATTTGAGGGGCAGAAACGCCTGTTAGTGTTTTATTTTTATGTTGAGGCAGTGCCAGTATGTGCAGGTAAAGTGGTCTACAGTATTTGTTTTGGGAGTTGGAACCATATGATGGGCTGGCTTTGGCAATGGCCAAATGCTGCATGCCACAACTCGAAGAAGACATGATTGCCACCTTTTTTTCCCATCCCACCATCGTTGCACAACTCAAACGCGCGCTTATGGAGCCATGTTCGAAAGCACAAAGCATTTGGCGTTTCGGAGCTTTGGCAAAAAGCCTCCCTCTGGCATTCACACCGAAAATATCATCGACACAAAAGCGATGCAATTGGTGCTAAACTAGACTTGGAAATCAAAAGTGAAAGATTGAGGCTAAAAATATACCAACACCTGCAAAGTTGGCACACGGGTGTCCCGTCTACTGGATTTCGGCATAATGCTTTTTGTGAGTGTCAGACTTATGTCATATACAGTAGTTATTGCAGGAGGCTACGCTATTGCTACAGTCACTATATAGACAATGCTACGAGGCTCTATAAATACGTGCGTGTGTGTAAATGTGTTCTGATAGTTTTAATAGCACAGATTCACCTTTTTGCGGTCACACCATCTTGCCATTGCCCGGCTATGGAATGAAAATAATTTGGACAAACGTCATCTCAATTAAATGCGGGCCATGACAGTTTCGCTCCTGACATTTCTGACCTGTGTATTAAGTGTCGGTGCCTGTGAGGGGTATATAGTGTGTACGTGGGACGCTCTGTCACCAACTAGTCCCTCAAGGCCTGGTGGCCGCCGCCTTGAATCGAACGGCCCCCGGGTGATGGATGGCCTCCGGCATGATGTATGGCTTCGGCTTTCGTCCCCGCAGGGCCGCGTGGGTTGTGTTTGGCCAAGTGACCTCCGCTTCGCCGCCTGTCCCTGGAGTCCCAAATTGGTTGTCCGGGTGTAAATATGATCCATTGTACTCGCGCGGGAGATGCTGAGCGATGGGCCTCATTGTCCACCAGGAGTGAAATCTGATTCGTGCCGGCTTTGTTCCCGCCGCCTCGGCGGATCGGGCATTCGTGCCTTTTTGTATTTGTTGGAAGCTTCGCGGCGGGGCTCAGCGTTAGGCAGAACACCGGCACTTTAGCATCGACGGCACGGACGGGTGAAAGAGGTAGGAGATGTAGGAAACGGATTCTCGGGCCTAAACGCCATTTCCACATCTGACGTCGTTCACTGATAGCGATCCTACGACTCATTTCATTGTTGTCGTCTTCGTCATTATCGTAAATTGGTTACGTAAGTCATTTCAATTGTCAAAATGGAATTTAATATCACATCCATTCGGAGAGCACACATTGCTAGATTTAAGCCAGGGTTGCTTTATTATCTCTCGCTGTCGGATAATTATATGTATCCTAGGTCCTGGGTGCCCACGCGGCGCAGGGTGGGATAAAAATGCTGGGGTCTGCTGGAAAACAAATAAAAAAAGAAATCTGTAAAAAGTGCAAGAAAGCGTTGCCTCTCACTGTGGCCAATCAGCCAACCCGCCCCGTACCGAAATATGTAATTTCTCAGTGTGTCATCAAGCCACGCTATGATTCTTGCTTTTTGTTGCCACGCATCGCAGTGCATACCGCACCCACTAAATAATGGGTCACTGCACTTTCATAACAGAGAGACCTGCCAGGCGCTGACACAATGCATTTTCCCCCTTGCTATAGCGACTCTCGGTAAATACACACACTGAGAAATTAGATTTGGCAGGTCATTCGACTCTCCCTCTGGGGATCGGCAACTTTGCGAATGCAGTGTTTTTTTTGTTGTTTTTTCCCCTTCTTCAGTTTTTCCTGAAAGGAAACGTCAGGAGCTGAAAACCTGCATAAAATCTCAAGCCACACTAATAAGTATGGGTGACATAACAATGTCATCCTTGAACTGTGGCCATTTTGAAAGCCCGACTCTTATGAGGGAGGAGTAAGCAGCAAAATGAATAGGGATGGCAAATGCACAAAATTAAATAACACACACACACAAAAAAAAAAGGAAAATGGAAAGTTCGTTCAGGGAGCAGCCGCCGCTGCTGCTTCTTCTTCTTCTTCTGGTCCACTGCTGTAGTCCTGGACGTTTCCGCGGCATTAGCCTCGCCTCTCACTCCCTGCCCGGAGCCGGTGGCACCGCTGGGGGATGAAGTCCTGCAGATTGTTGGTGCGTGTCCACTGCAGCTCCCTTGGCAACACGGTGAAGGGAAGGGGCCCGTTCGTTCAACACACGCGTCTCCTCAGGTGACGCAACATCATTATAAAATCTAAAGATATTACGAACCTTTAGATTCGATTCCATTTGAGTCATGTCAAGCTTTATACGTCGGCAACTGTCAACAAGTCACACACTATGGTCGTTAATAAGTGCATGAGGAAGCGTCCCCGCACAATTCCACCTGTATTCATTTTTACTCTGTGTTTAACAACAGCCCTACGCTCTTCCAACAGCCCCAGTCTGCAGCTGATTGCATTTTTTTTTTTTTTTTTTTTTTTTTTTTTAAATCGTCATTTAACAATGTCATTTTTTTACACACCGTCACACATGTATCATTTATCTAATATTAAAGAAAAGCCTCTCTCATTTTTAGTTGATAAGCTTCACACAAAGGTGGAGATTTCTAGTTGCCCGAGGCAACCAGACTCTCGTCGATCCGGTTTGCTCCGACAGAGGGCATTCTCTAAACCCGGGAGTTCAGGTGAGGCACACGGCTACGGCGGTTGACGTCGTGATCTGCGAGTGATCCACCTACAGTCGAGATGAACGACGGCCGACGCGGTTTTCCCGATCCCTCGGACAAACACTGCTGCATGTCTGAAGGGGGAGTCCTTCCATTTTGCAGGTTCGGCCTGTTTGTCATTTTGAGGACTACTCCTTTAAAGCTCATGGGAAATGGCCGATGAGAGCATAACATGAACCATAGGGTTTTAAATGTCCGTTTTTACGTGAGGACTAAACGTCTTATTGCATGATGCTTTGATTCGCTGTTGCGGGCAGGGGTGCAGGGATGGCGGCGTGGGGCCGGCGAACACACAGGCACTTACATAGAGAAGGGCCAAGGAGACACAGGTGATGCCAATTGAGACGCAGCTGAAGCAACTTGACACAGGTGAAACCAATTAGGTCGGGGGGGGGGGGGGGGGGGGGGCCAGCCCCCCCATGATTTAACGATTTAGGATATCTGTAAGACGTCGCAGATTGCACTGGTATTCTTTGTTGACGTCGACCCTGGCGACAAATAAGAGAAGCTTTTTTGTTGACTTTTAAAATCCGCTCGCTATATATCACATTCACTGCAGTCCTGCGCATCGGTGGTGAATCTTTCTGCCTCCCACCCCCCTCCTCAGTGTCCAAAGGTCTCCGTTTATACAAAAGAACCCGGCTGAGAGATGCCCCCCCCCCCCCCACCCCCCCGCACACACAAGCACACACACACTTTTCTCAGTGAAAAGAGAGAGCTTATGTAAAACGGGACTTTCAAGCTACATACGGCAGAGATGCGGAATTGTATGGATGGAGAGGTTGAAGAGTCTCCCATCTTACATATTTCCTCCGAGAATAAGACCTTCAGCCATTCTCATGCCGAATTAACACACACACACACACACACCCACACACCCACACCCACACCCACACCCACACACACACACACACACACACACACACACACACACACCCACACTCACACACACACACACAAAGCCAGCAGGATGTGTGTATAAAGTGGAATGCACCCTGCTGCTCCAAAAAAAAAAAAGACATTCTGGCAAGTGTAAAAACAATTGCTCCGCGCGAACACCCCTCACCAGTTGATTTTTCACCTGCTCGGCTGTTTTGCGGGCTAGTCAAGACAAACAAGGAGGATTCTGCGCTCGAAAAAGTGGGAATCTTGGCTCGTCAGAGGCTCACTGATTCCGCCACAGAGCGGCATTTTTCCACGTGACAGGAGAGCTTCGCTAACCGGCGAGTTCGGTTCCACGGGGCGGGATTCTCGCTCACATCACTTTCTCCTCCCGCAGTACAGTCAATAATTCAATTCGCTCAGTAAAATATTGAGCTCCGCTTCTCAGTCAGATATACATATTTATTTGTCAGCGCCGAGGGCAAAGCGCACAAGTTGTTTCGCCGGCGATTCTTTACGTGATATGGTTCCACCGTCTTAGGAATACATAAATGTTTACGTGGACGATGTGTTCACTGATGCAATCCTACGTGGGACTGCGGGACGTCTTAATTACCTTTCGCACACTTAAGCAAGCCATGCTGTGCGCAGGAAGTGCCCGTCCGAGCTTCCTGCTGAATATTAATGATGCTCTCTAGGCTGCACACAGGTTAATATGTGTCCTTTCAGATGAATAACTAAGCAACCATGTATAATGCATAAGGCCTGCTGTTCTCTGCTCGCGGCTTTGTTCGTTTCACTCGCGTGTCCTTGTTGGCGCCTGTTGGAAGTCACCGTCGGCAGGATTCCGATTTTGTGTGATTTTTTTTCCAAATCTGTAAAATACTGTAATCGCCGTAGAGGAGAGTTTCAAACTGAATAGCCCAGTAAGTAGAAAAAAAAGGGAAACACTCAACTGACAGTTTGCAAAGAACTTCTGCAGGGTGCTAATATTTATTTCTTTTGCAGTTTGCTGCTTTGGAAGTGCAGTCAAACAACCGCCTGTGCGTTACCGTTTTTTGAACTTTGAGCTCTTTGAAGCTGAACCGAAGCCATTTCGCGCAATAAATTGTGTACGGCTGATACCATCGTCGCCCATGACTCGTCTCCATGTCCGTGTGCTGTCCAGTGGTAATGCTGCAGGCATTTGATGTGAATACTCCCACCACTGGATATATTTCGAGTGCATTTCTCGGCTTTTTTTTTGTTGTTGTTGAGGGCACACAACAAACACAGCGCATGCCTCCCCATCGCAGCGCTCCGCGGCGCTCTCGTCTCCAGACGCTGTTTTGTGAAAAAAGAGCTGGTGGCTCCGGAGGCCAAGGTTGGTGTGAAATAATGGAGCGAATAGATATGAGCGCGGCCAGAGGCTGCGGATTGCTCGCTCGCCGAGTGAAGCCGCTCTGCTGGACCAGTTTGCACCAGCCTCGCGCGGGCGGTCCATCGAATCAGAATGGCGTATCTCATCGCCGCCTTGGCGCGCGGGACCGCTGCAACTCCGGCTAATTGCTGCCGCATGGATGGATTTTACTCTCACTCCTCGTAAAACTTTCCCCTGCTTATTGATTTGCCGGCGTATCGATTCGCCCGACGAGCGCGCCGGAGGAAGCCGCTTTCCTCGGTGTGTTGATGAAAACATTTTTCCCCTCGGCAAATTCAACGCGGGATGAGCCATTTGCCACGTGCTCCCTCTGAACGCCGGGCGAAAAAAAATGAAATAAAAATGGCATTGTTTGCGCGCCTGCCTATTGTGCTCGGGCCTATCCCGCGATGACACATGTCTCGCCCCATGTTGTGAGTGGCCCCCACTGAGCTGTAATAACACACCTCGGTGCTGTCTGAAATATTCATAGGCAGGTAAGCCCCATCACTCTGAGTCTGTCCCGTGTATTCCTTATTCCCCCCCCCCCACCCAGGTCACTTTATTCCACCTGCCATTTGAGGCGGCCCACTCACTCCTCAGCTCCTGGCTGCGCCTGGCGCCACCCTTGACCACCCGGCGTCGCGCTGAAAGCTCAAAATGTCACTGTCCCCACTCCTTATTGAATTTATTTATTTTTTCTATTGGCTTTCAGAGAAGCTTAGCGGGATTCCTTGACATTCAGGCTACATGTCTAATCAGCGCTTCATCATTTATTTAGCAGCAGAATCTTAACCTGGAACACAAAAATATTCATAGGCAGGTAAGCCCCATCACTCTGAGTCTGTCCCGTGTATTCCTTATTCCCCCCCCCCCCCACCCCCCACCCAGGTCACTTTATTCCACCTGCCATTTGAGGCGGCCCACTCACTCCTCAGCCCCTGGCTGCGCCTGGCGCCACCCTTGACCACCCGGCGTCGCGCTGAAAGCTCAAAATGTCACTGTCCCCACTCCTTATTGAATTTATTTATTTTTTCTATTGGCTTTCAGAGAAGCTTAGCGGGATTCCTTGACATTCAGGCTACATGTCTAATCAGCGCTTCATCATTTATTTAGCAGCAGAATCTTAACCTGGAACAAAAATGTGAGAGATCCTCCTTTTTAATGCGTCTTTGTCCTCGGTAGCTACACGCATATCACGATAATTCAAATCACATTTCGGCTTGACGTCGCACCTCCCCCCCCCCCCCCCCCCCCCCCAGCAACCCCCCCTGACGTCGCCCCCCCCCCCCCCCCCCCATATTCAAATTGCCTACCGGCGCATAACTAGAAAGTGAGTAAACACACTCTATAAACAGACTAATATTAAGCTGTGGCATTGACAAACTCTTTGGTGTTTGCCACACGTACCCCTGTATTCATATTCCTACTATAATGTCTTTTTTGGTATTGCTATGGTCGTGGAGAAAAATGCGTGTGAATTGCTCGTCCTTTGTCTTGCCTGGCTAAGGGGTTCTTGATTAGTTGGTGACGATTCATTTCGTCGAACAAAAGGGACATCATCAATTTCACATGACCAAAGATCGGCGGCACACTTCCACTGACGAATCCATGATGACGACTCGGTAGGCACACTTTCTCCAGTGGATCAGCCAACGGCCGCGTAAAATGATGTTTTAATGATCGTGGTGTCATCCAATGATCTGTGGAGAGTCGTTTCGGCGATGCTGGTCCATTTGCGTCAGGGAAAATGGAAATTGATGGAGTTTTGAATGCGGCCCTCCACCGTGGGGGCCGCCGTATGAGAGGGTTGACCATTAATCAACCTGCAGTCACTCGATCCCTTGCCCCCGCCTGTTGAATTCTCCTCGGGCAATTTCACAAACCTGATGCGTCTCGATCAGTCGACATTAACCGATGCAAAAGAGATGGCCGAAACAGAACGGGTTATGGAAAATACCGGCGCGTTCCGCGCCGACCTTCTCGGCAGAGGAGAAGCGAGGCAAGAACCAAGCGGGTCACCGTAAGAAGCTCTCCCTGACCACGCGGCGCTCGTCGTCGCTCTGCGGCCGTGGGCCGTTCGGAGAAGTCAAATTCAACCTGCCCCAGGTCATGGCCTCAGCCAGGCACCATGGCCCTCTCTGCATAACTGAATTATTTCAGTTTTTGGATTCAAAGTTGTTGTTTTTTTTTTTCCTGAGATATCCTGTTATTTCTTTTTTTTTTTCTTTTTCAACAACACCATTCGCATCTGGTGGCTTCTTGAAACAGCTTTCCACTTTTGCTGCGAGGGCCGGGAGTGAAGTGGTTGGCTCAAGGGCACACAAGCGCTTCCCGTCGAGCCGAGCCCAGGACCACGTTGAGGACACGCGTTTATTCGCGCCCGCTATCTTGCATTCTCACTGCGTTTGGAATATAGTCACGCCCGAATAAAATAACCCGTGATAGTCTTTTATCCATTGCTAAATAAAGCAAAAGATGTAAGGTATGTCAACAGCCATCAGTCAGAAAGGAGCACATTTTTTTTAAATGATCTGTCAACCTTGCAGCTCATGGAAAATGTGAAAAAATATATAACAATGACCATGCATCCTCCTTGACATTTGGTATTTCAGAAATACTTCAAATAGTTCTGCTGTATTACCTCTGCAGAACCATCGTCATGACCCTCAGCGGTGTGCGCGACTATGCTGCTGCAATCTGAAAGATTGAAGACTGAATCATTTTTTGAATTTGGTCAGAGTAACATGGACAATACCAATATATTGAAATATAAAAGTCCCTCTTGAACGCTTTCCAAATTATTGAGTTCTCGCCACACACAAAAACGAACAAAAACTAAATGTACATTTTATATTGTATTATGTAAGTTGTAGTGCAGCACTTGACACTTGAAAATGTTGCAATGGTGGTAAGGTAGTTTAAACTGTTTATAATATATACATATATATATCTATATATATATAGATATATATATCTATATATATATATAGATATATATGTGCGTGTGTGACAGAGAGAGAAGGGCAGAGCAAGTAGCTAATTTTAGCTGGAAATAAAACAAGAGAAATCAAACTCCGGTGCAAGAAAGTAAAACTGCCTTTGGAGCCTTGTCATTAATAACGGATTACCGCGAACAATATACTTTTTCATTTTCAAATCAAACATTTGTTCTAATATAATAATGACAACCAAATGACGGCCACAAGAAAAGGAAAAAAGGCGCAATTGTCGAATTCACCCGACGCCTTCCATTAGAGTAATTGCTAATATGCTTTGAAGAAAATACCGCAACCTCCCCGTCAACGTAGCTGTCGAGTTTGCGAGAGCAGAACCGCGATTGCCGGCTAGAGACCACTCTCTCCCTCTCGCTCTCTCTTCTCTCTCTCTCTCTCTCTCTCTCTCTCTCTGTCTCTCTTTCTCACAGAAAAAACAGTCCCGGTGAATTGAGGAAAGGGAGGTGAGCAACCGGCAACAATGAAAGGTGAAGCCAAAGTGGCAAAGCCTTGCATTTCTGTGCCTCTGGGCCTGCATGGTTGTCCCTGAACCCACGCACACAGCCCAGTGGACAACCGTGTGCTGTAAGCGTGTTGCGTGTGTGTGTGTGTGTGTGTGTATGGAGAGAAAGTGTGTCAATCCGTAGGTGGGGGCAGAGATCTGTTCTCTTGTGCAGTCACCCGCCTTCATCCACACTTAACTTCTCATTAGGGGCCCGCGTGACATAAGGCGACAACCTGTGACCAACCAGGCGTTGTGTGTATGCCCCGCGCCGGTGGAGGGGGAATGGAGGTGGGTTTTTTTTTTTGTGACTTGTTGTCACTTGTCAGGTATGGCGGCCACTGGCCTTGAGATACTGGGCCGTCGTCTGCGGGTGCTTCATCATCTTGATAAATGCAGCCTTGGAGCAGTGCACTATCAGCACGCTTAGAGGCATGAGACACACTCTGACTAATGAAAAGAGAAGGTCACGGGGAAGGGGGGGCGGGGGGGGGGGGGGGGGGGCCGCGGGGCCTTGAACGGTTTGTCTTTGTCTGCGAGAGGGAAACATGATGCTCAGATGTGCCCTTGCCGCGCCATCTCACGCCGTAGTGTGTACGCGTAAGTGCTGCGATTGTTTGATTTCAAATGAATGTTTCCCTCGTAGTGCGTCGCTCGGGAAACATCCACTGCGCCAGTTGAGTGCCACCTCGGCTATAATTACCTCTGACAAGAGGGGCTACCTTCGTTTTCTTGTGCCCGTGGCAGCGAAGACACGTTCCCCCTGTCTCGAATGTTATTACAGCAGGTGTTGGGAATTTTCGTGTCCGCCGTTAATTCCGGAGTCGTCAAAGTGACAGCGCCGAGCTTGGGAATCCTTTTCGGGCTCATTAGCCTAGTCCGCCGAATCTAGCCAGGCCCCGCCCGACTGGGCAGACGCTGCTCCCGCCTGGCTGTCGAATAGAAGCAATGATCGGGGGGGTTAACAGATGCTGCTCAGCCTTCGGGGTCACATTCACTCTCTATTCCCACGGCTGGAACTCAGACGGAGCAGAGTGAGCCCACCAACGGACCGCGTCGCTCACACGGCCCTTTTGCTGGGAAAACTGGAGAGCGCGCGGCTAAGAGACATGTTTTCCTCCCACATGCCGTCTCCTCACGCTATTGGACCCAACTGTTACCAATCCATGAGGCAGTTTGTGAAAGCCATGATTTACAGTCAAAGGTCAGGTGCAGCTTGATACGTGCACCCCCCCCACACACACACACACTCCCCACGCACACACACCTCTTTTCTTTGATTTGAAATAGATTTGCACAGGAAAGATTTGAAAACCGCGGTAGCTCTTTCCCGGTGTTAATAAGGAGTTGGCAATAAGAAACAACAAAAGGAGCTGGGGGGGGGACGGAAGGCACGACAAAACTGCACATTCCACTAAACTATTTATGCTTAGCATGGGCAATCTAAGAGGAATAATTGATATTCATAGGGAAATGAGGTCATTGAACGAGCAATGGCCAGAGTGGACAGGATTATTTATTCACAAATACCTGTCAAGTGTACGGATCACTGACGAAATAATGTTGAATACAAATCCAATGTCAGCATGTGTGCATACATTCAAACAATCATAAAAAAACTAAAATTCTATTCATATTGTGTTTTTCTTCGGAAAATGACTCGAAAATAATTTTAAACCTGATCCAGCCACAAGAAAGAGAAGTTCTTCGAGGAAATCAATGCTAATCAGGGATTCGGCGTCCCTGACGATCTTGAGCAGACAGATTGCACAATAACACAAGCTGTTCTTTTCTCTGTGATTAGATTTCTGGGACTGTTTACTGTAGATCAATCATTAAAACTGCTTTTTAGCACTTCTGTGGCAATTATGCACACTTTTCTCAACCCCCCCCACGGATAGTTGAAAACAACATATGGGGAGGGATGACCGAACGAGGATCGAGGTACATCGGAGAAGGAAATATACCCCGAATCTCGCGCCAAACTGCCGAGGTCGGACGGCCATCGCCTAACGCAAGACAAATCGAGACAAATAACGGTGGGGGCGGCGCAGAGATTTCAGGACTGCGCTCCCTAATTGGGATTGTTGGCTGAAAGGGGTCACGCTTCTGCGGCGTGAGCGCAACGCACCGCGATTAACCCCGGGAGCATTTGCGAGTCGTGTAACTGCGATATTGTTGTTGTCGTCTGCGAATGTAATGCGGCCTGTAATTCGTCGGATACGTACGTTGCTGCGTGGGCAGAGGCTCATTGACAGCGTTTGGCACGGCGCCTCGCTCGGACGGAGCACGCGGCCGAGCCAGTCAATCTAAATATCAGTAAGTGCTCCGAGCCGGTGGGAGTGTGTCCGTTAGCCGAACACGCCGCGCTGTACTCAGTCAGTCTTGAGCTCTCCAACGAACACTCATCATAAGATGTTTTACATAATCCTGCCATCTAAGATTACCTTAATGCTTGTAGAGGTTCGCGGCCGATGTGCGCCTCATTACCTCGGGACATTGGTCATTTCATTCCGAGAGTCTGATTTTCATTAACTGCTCCCCCCCCCCCCCCCCCCCCCCCCCCCCCCCCCCTTGCCGGAAAAAAACCACACTACCCCTTGCCCATTAGCAGAATGAAAGCTCGGCCGCGACCATCTGGCTGCCAACTAGACCTCAGGGCTGTTTTATAGCTCCGCTGAGCTTCACTAAAGGGAAAGTTGCACTATTAAAGCCTTTCCCGAGTCAGGCCGGAAGGGAGTGAGGCGGCGCTGCAGGGAGAGTGTCCCGCGCTCGGTGACGCAGGGGGACGGAGGGGGTGTGTGTGTGTGTGGGAACAGAGATAAATTTGGAAGGAAAAAAGCTGAGATGTCGGCGCGTTGATAGTGGGGGACAGAGGGAGGCAAAGTTAGACAAAGTCAAACAGAATCTGAAAAAAAAATAAAAAAAATAACATGAAGAGAGAGAGAGGGAATACAGGGGAGTACAGAGTGACGCTGTGTGCGATGACACCGACATACACAATGTTCCTGAAATAAGATTTCTGTTAATCCTCGGCGGTTGAGTCTTAAGGGCCGGAGGTGTGAAAGAAAAGCGAGAAATTCCTCCCTCGACTCATGATCACAAAATCCCCCACGGCTTTTGGTTTAATGCGCCACGTGCAGGACTCCGAGAGCAGGTGTACATTCAACCGCTCCCACTGTGCACTACTTTTATTTTTAGAGAGTGTGGTTTTCGAAATAGCGCGTGCTTACCGATACTATTTCAGGGTCTGGGATAAGGTCCGACTCCGCCCGACGTGTTTATTCCCCACTCACATCGCTCCCTCGATTCTCATCCCGTAATTACTCTTTAGTTTGATGCTGTTTTGCCGCGACAAAAACATCGCCTGCGAAACGCCCGTCCACCTGCTGCGTCGCCCTCTGCTCGGGTGACAGAGTGCCACACAACAGCGTGCAAGTCTCTGAAGACTGTGAGCCAGTTCTGAATTGTATAGTCTACGCATCACTTCTGTTGAAATTATTAAATTGATGTACATGATTACTTTACTGGCTATATTAAGGCCTCTTTTGATATGATAACACGTGTCCTATGACCTAGATAACTTGGGGGGGGGG
>JAFBJU010000859.1:443295-496133 GCA_016785305.1 Colistium nudipinnis
TCCTATGACCTAGATAACTTGGGGGGGGGGCGCAACAATAAGCATAGGAGATATACTTCGGGATTATTTCAGTGTCATAAGGGGAGCTAATGTTGCGACAAACTTATCTGACTTGATATGTCTAAATAATCCCGCCTGTCATGTCCACACGACATGAGGAGTTTATTAATGAATTAATGAATCAATGCAAAGTCTGCAGTGAATTCATTGCTGGCTCGGAGTGTATTTGCTTATTTAGCCGGCTTCATTACGTGCATTAAACCCCTCGCTCATCTCCAAAGGTGGGATGACCCTCTCCTTGGGAGAAGTTGACCCCGCCCGTCATATGTCTGGCCTCTAAATCTAAATATGATCCCGATAATCTCGGCGCACCTGCTGTGAGAGCATCAGCTCAGAGGGGATTAGACAAAAGAAGAAAAGAAAGAAAGATATATTGATATATGTCCAAAAAAAAATGAAAAAAATATATATCAGAAAGGGAGGCCAGAGCGAAATACAAACATAAAAAAACAACAACAACCACCTAAAGTCAGCGACTTCTCGGAGGCTGTTCCCTCAGCCGACGCTAGGAGCTGTCCGCGGTGCTGAAGCCTGCGCGGCTCACACAGCCCGCAATCCGCTTACTGAGCGTCCGAATTACACACTGACGGAGCCCTCCCATTCTCCGTCTCTCTTTTCACTCCGCCAATTCTCAGCGAGGAGCGGCAGCAGCCCGCACGCATCTGCCTGTGTTTTGCAAACGCTCAAAATCCAACCCCCACCCCCCCAACCACCTTCCGCTATGAGTATTTTTTATTATTTCTTCTCTTTTTAAGCTCTGGAAGTATTATTTTTTTCTTCGCTTTTCTCTCTCCTGTTTTTTTTTTTTTTTTTTTTTCTCCCCCCAACACAAGGACGCGGTGTGCGGCTACGGGAAGAGCGAGCTCGACTTGAGCAGACATGTGTTCAAGAAAAGACTGTCAATTAATGACCCTCCTCGCGGCGTTGGTCCTCGCTGCTGCCGTGGGCACGGCGCGCGGGCAAGGTAAGAACTTGAGACGGGCGCGTACTTTGCCCGGGATTGTTCCGTGTACTTGTACCTATTGGTACCTAAAGGTGCCCAGCTCAGAGCTGGGCAGTGGCACCGGGTTCACGCCACTCAAACCTACACATATGCATGTGTCGTGTAGCGGAGTAATAATAGTGGAATAAAGGAATTGTCAACCTGCTGGTCACAATTGTATTCAAGGTTGGATCAATATGGCTGGTGTGAAAGTTGTGTGCCACAAACTTCTACACAAATGATCAAATACTACTTGTTTCTTTAACTGCTGAAAAAAATATAATAAACCCTTTTTTTGATTTCCAATACAATTTAAATCAGAATCGTTTTCCTCCTCCTGTCTCATGGCCGACACACCGACTAAGGATCCTTAGAAGTGATAGATTCTGTACATGTTGCCACTGGGCAAGATGTGTTTAACAGTCAGTTACATAACAGTTAAGTGTCCATCATAAACTTACAGAGCCTCTTCAGATGGCTTCGACTGCGCACACACACACACACACACACACACACACACGTGGGCAATCACACACAAGCTGAAACCTGGAGTAAACAGTCAGGGAGGATGAGTTGCCTGGGCGCCGAGGTCTGTGTGACAGACGGCGCTCGGTAATAAGACTCTAATCCTCAGGAATTGCTGAAGATTATTGACCAAGCTGTTTGACACAGTTGAGTGCTTGTGGGGAGCGGCCATGGATCCGAGCACAGTCGACTTGTCCTAATTATTTCTCCATTGTGCATCCACCCTCTCTTCGTCATTAGAACTATGCTTCCCACCGATTCTACTTGTCTACACAGTTCTACGATCAATGTGGGGTTAATGTTGAATGCAGAGTATATCTCTTATTTGTCAAAGAATCGGACAAAGATGTGAGTTGCCTATACTGTAGGCGCGTATAGTATTTCTTTCCAGTAAGCTTGGCATATTGTCGGCCATTTACATATGTGCTGATTGATCTAAGATTAAATGTGAAATAAGTCGTAAATATGATCATGCGCACCTTTTGAAAGGTTTTGACGGAGATAGCACATTACCTCCGCAATTCACTGTGGCACGCACTATTGTTTCACATCCCTTTAGCACGAGGTAGCTTGAATGCCACTCAATGTCCTCTTTTCGATGCAACCCTTTCTGAGAGATTTCTGTTTCACGTTGAAAAGGAACACATTTGTGACAGCCAAGTGATGACTAATCAATGCAATAGCTGTATAAATGAATTCATTTTCCCCGCGCCTTCTCGGCCATTAGGCTGCATCCCAGCCCCTCCAAAAATTTGCTGCGCAATTCTGGACCAATGCCGGAAACAATATTATACATGATCAACAACACATCCGCTGATTGAATTGTCGGGGGAGAGGTGCTTTGGTAAGAGTTTCGCAACCACAACGTGTATGAAAAGTATAAATCCAATTATCTGTTGCATAACTTGCCCCAGCCCCAGATGGCATTCTGTATTGTTGAAATGTTCCATGCACATTTAAGTAAATATGCACTCTGCATATTAACACTGATGCTTGGTAGTTGAATAAACGGCAGCTCAAAACTCCAGGGAGAGAAAAAAAAAAAGGGCACAGAGCACTTTTTTCAGAAGCAAAATAAGACGTATCGGCTTCCATTCGCGAACTTTTCAGCTGTTGCTTAGCCAGCAAATATTCCTATCTTTGTAAATCCTCCAAGGACGGCCATTACCATTTTTAATTGTCATGGTTTTTGCCGTGGCCGGAAATGTTTAAATGCGACCATGCAGAACGCAGGAGTAACTGAAGTTTAGTTTAGTTTCATTTTCGGCAACGTCTGTTGTTGTAAACCTGCCTCAGTCTATCAGGGAACACAAATACCCAACGGAACAGAGACATTTTGGGAATTGTTTGGTGAACGGTGCATTTCCTTTCCCGTGTGCATCGATTAATTTACTGTGCAAAAGAAAATTGCCTAACTCAGTTCATTTTATTTTTGAAAACTCCAATTAATGCTTCATTGGGTCAGCATGAGTAAAAGCTACTGGCTGCTTTTGTTACTCAGGATTTCCCAATTGAGACTTCACTTCGACCTGCTTATAAAACATCTATTCCTAATAGCTGATTTGGATACCGTTAGGGCACTATGTGCCGTGACTATGGTGGCCAGGTTGGTAGCATCAAATGTCCCTCAGTGAGGAGAAAACATTCGCACCAAATAGACAGTCGCCCCTGTTCGAAAGACAGACACAGAGGAAATGCTGTGATCACCGAAAGGATTACGGGCCTGTAAGGACAAAGATATGGTCATAAGATAAGTCATGTAACTTTGGTAAGCCAACCGGTGAAGTCTGTGTTGTCCTTATTTTTTTTGCCCATTAACGAGTGGTTCGTTCTGGGGAAAGAAAGACAAAAAACGGAGGATCATTAAAAGTGTGACGGGAACCTCTCTGCCGTTACGCATAACTTTAACTGCAAAAACAACGAGAGAAATAAAACGGCCAAGCCCCTATATCTCCCGCATGCCTTTAATGAGGCACTTAATTTAGCTTGTCTGCGAGCCTCGTGTTTTGCGGGAATGCCAGCGTGACACAATGGTTTTAAATGGAGTTTTCCAGGCTTCCTTTTCGTCGAGTTAAGGTTTCTTCAATATCCAACCACAGGAAATGGTCAGGGAAATCAAATATGTAAGTTAAAAATCAATAAATATCGACTTGATATAATTAAAATACGATGGGCCGTATTTTTTATTTTTTTTGTTGAGGTATATGTTGCATAATTTAATGGCGACTCCGAACGCACACCCCAAACGGCCACTAAGTGTCATTAGCAGTGTGCGAGAACGCTACAGGCAATTCATTAGCTCACCAAAAAATCTCTGAGCGACAAAGTGACAGACCTTTTTTTCCGGAGCACTAACTTGCCTAGACAACCTGCAGGCAACAGCTTTAACTTGTCAGGAGTGCTATCAATCAAATTCATACCACGGGTAAAAACCCCGTTATCGGTAGCAGCGGTTACGTTAGCTAAAAAAACATAAGGGAGGATGCATTTTGTAAACTGTCGCACCAGGTGCGACGAGTGGATTGCACGCGTTTCCAAACCTCTTCAAATGGAGTTTGCCGAAAAGTACATTTATTAAAAAAAAAAACAACCCTCTTTGAAATAGCTTTCACCCATTCATTTCCGACAAAGAAATCTTCAAATTATTATCCTTCATAAAAACCTGACCTGATATTGAAAAAGCTTATCGCGCAGCCATTCAGCTTGGAGAGTTTGCCTTGGCCTGAGTGATGCACTCGAAGTATAACATAAGGATATTCAGCCCGGGCCTATTATCTTTATGCTTACACATTAACTTCCGCCGTTAACAATGATAGGCAGCGATGTCGGAGAAATATGTTTCATTAATCTTCAAAAAGTTATGATCTCCTCGCCGCCGACAGGGCTCTCTTTGAAATGCTGTCGTGGGAAGCTTGTGTTGTGTAGTTGTCAACAGTAAGTCCTCTGGGCCTCCCATGTTTACCATCGCAGGATTATTTGTCACGACTCATGTCGGAGTAGAAACCGGTGGACTGACAAAATAAGCCAATTCTTTATTCATCAATGTCTATTTCCTCCTCGTTACTTGAATGCATCATGGGAAATGTACTTCGGTGTTTGTATGTGCCGGGGGAAAAAAAAAAAAGGAGATGGTATTAGTCAGGCAACAATTTGGGAACGTTCATCTCCGTGGACATGCGGCGGACCTTCTGGTTCGCCAGCACACATCGTTGGCCGGCGTGCCGCCCGCTACGTGGCAGGGGAGTTGTGTGCCGCCCCTCGGCACGTTGGCGCCACATGTGCAGCTGTTGCAACAGGGTGTAATCCCGTGGCATTTGTCCGGACCGCATTTGCAGGGTCTTCATAGTCGCAAAAATCAAAAAAGGGGAATTAAACAGCCGAGCGTCTCCGGTGAACACCGGACGCTTCTGTGTGAAAATATTCGGCTCGACGAAAGCACAATGGATTCTGTCACTTTGGTGTTGCCATGGTTATTATGCACATCCATCAATTTTTGATGGCAGAGCTTTATTTAAAACAAAAAACAACAAAAACAAAAAAACAAGTCATCATGTTGTATATGCCTTGATTTAGACAAGGAACACGTTACATCTGCATCTCTGACAGGCAACGAGATAATGAACAAACGCAAACGATGTGACGTAACCTTTAACATCAACATTTTCCTTGCTTTTGTATCGACACCTGTTACCATAACGGCGGAATGAATGCTGTTTTTTTCCCGCTTTTCCAACCGCCCCCTTTTTGTCTGGGCTCCTCCAATTCAAACGCGAATTTCTCCGTTCCTCCCTGGCCTGCGAAAGGTCACGACACCACACTTTGGTTTTCCAGAGCGGGGGAGTGTTCTTGAATTTTCTTTTTCTATCACGGTGCGCTACAGGAAAAAAAATAAAATAATCCCGAACATCCTCTGATTCTGCGGGACGGAACCGAAATCACTCAACACCTGTTTGTTGGATTGCCAGCGATTAACTTCATCAAGGGCTATTCAGCATCTGTGTGCTGTCATAATTAGTTTAACTTTCCCAAGGCTTGTCAATGGTAAATGAGAGTCATTATGCCGGAGTGGCCCTCTTCAAGGCTTGGCGCCCGCCTGCCTCTGCCCCTCTCTGTGCCTGTCTCGGTCTCTCTCCCGCCGCCTCCTAGGTGGAGCTCACAGTTTGGCTGAATGCGACTCATTTTCGGCTCTTCATGTGCAAATGCCTCCCTCGCTCCGCGAGAAATGTTCCATGCATCCTAATTTGAGTCACTGCCTCGTATTTTTTTTTCGCTTTTCAAAAAAAGCGGGGCACTTTATTTGTCAGAGGAAAAAAATAAGGATATATATATATTTTTTTATAGGGCATCTTTTGGATCGCATTTTGCTTGGATTGGTTTCCTGAACAGCTGGCTTCAGCTCTATTGAAAATAAACATTTGTGTGCTTTCTAAATCAGGCTGTGCTGTGTCATAATCTTGTCGTAAACTCATTTTGAAATGCCGTTATGGCTGTTGTGAAGTGACGCGCGTTATGGGGGCCTATTAAGGTGACTATTTAAGTCCTACACATACGCATGTTAACACAGGGAATATTGGTCCGCAGTCGGTCCCGGGTAAATTAGAGTCTGTTCTTGCACCCAGTATATTGATTTCTACTCCGTCAAGTAAAGCAGTCAAAACAATATAACAACAAGCAGCGAGAAGAAGCTGGCGTATTTTTTTCATTCCCGAAAGCATTTCCCATCCTGTTGGCTTAATCAGTTTGGCAGTTTGGATAGACCTGAAATGGCTTTCTTCTGTTCAGATAACTATGTGAGAGGTTTCTCCATCACGCTACGTTTTGTCTCAAAACAACAATCTATCCCGAGATTTAAAGTAACAGGTCGAAATAGTCGGCAGACAGCCTCGGCGGAAGGGGGAGAATTTCCCCTGGATTGGGTGCTTATACCTGGGTTGTTCGAAGAAATTGCCCCCTCAGCGCAAAGGACTTTGGGCAATCACGCAGGGGGAGCAATGGACTCCTTCTGGTCAGCTGTTATTGTTGTTGTCGTTGCGGTTGATGGTGGCTGGGCATTTACATTGAATTTATTCCAAGCAGACAGTAACCCCACCTAGCCAAACCCTAAATGTAGAGGTCTACGATTTTTTTTCTTCAAGGTAGCGCGTCACTGAGTTACTTTCCGCCTGCTTTGTCTTTGGCCTCGCACCTTATCGATCCTAACCAGTCATACTGGTTAAAAAAAAAGAAAAATGAGTCGGCACGATTACGCTCCCTCCAGGCCGAGCCTCCTCTCCGTACCTTTCACGCTCCGCCTGGCTGTGTACACACCTCCCTAATCAGCACCGGCGTGTTCTGCGGCCGCAGTGGGGATGGATCTCGGAAACGATTAGGCCCCGGGACAGCCCGGGCTCTCTTCCCCCCTCTCCTCCACGCCACATCCCATCTAGAAAGCATTACATCTGTGGCCGTGGAAAGGCTTCCGTGGGGGTCGGAAAGTGCGGCGTGGAAAGGAGCAGGCTGCGTAATGCGTTCCGTGCAGGGGGTTCTTTCGGTATTCACCGTTAGGGCCGACCTCTGGCAGGCCGAGCACCCCCCACGATAATTTCCTCTGAAAAGATGTAATTGAATTCATCAGGACGGGTAAACATATTTTAAGTAGCAGAGAAAGATAACAATGTTGTGGGTAGATCGAGGAAGCGGATAGCATCTCGGCGAGTAATTGAAAATAGCCAAAGACAAACACCGGCGATGAAAGTGTGAAATACACCTGGGGGGAAATTATTATATCTTCAGTTGGCGCATGTCTGCGTTTCACTCCGGCACTCTTTCGCATTGTGCCTCGATTTAAATTCCAACGATATATGCGATTTTAGGGTCCAAGTAGAATGGGAAATACAACGCTCGCGTGGAAATAACATGGCAGACTGAAAGTCACTGCAACGAGGCAGTGAGTATCGGAGGCCCGCATCCATACGTCCATCCCCAGTCACTTTGTGCAGCCGACGTCTTCAGTCCAGACAATGCGGCGAGCTGCCACTGTGAGCCTCGCTGGCCGCGGTGAGACGTATTGAAGCGGCATCCCAGAGGAACTTGTGCATAATTTACGGGGTTCCCACATCGACCGCCATCTTCCAAATATCGAACATTGTCAGTCTAAGCAAGGCAATTGTGTGTCAGTTACAAAGGAGGCCTCCGCCTCCACCCACCCGCGGCGGCTCACGGTGGCCGCTCTCATCTGCCGGCGCCGTGTGATACTTGGCCATGAGAATGGACTACTTAGCAGGGAACAGCCGGAGCTCAGTTTCGACCACGTCATTGATTGCCGGACTGTAGCTTTCAGTGGGTAAAAAAATAAATAAACTGGTCTGTGCATTTCTGACATTCTTTTTAGATTGTGTAGGCCCACGCCGCACCATTGTGTTTGTGTTTGACATTGGTCGAGGTGAAATTTAAATTGCATATTATATATATATATATATATATATATATATGTCTTTTTTCATTTTTTTTTCTTTTTCAAATATCCATGTCATCATTGACATTTTGTGGGAAAATGTGGTCAGAGCCACGAGCATTTTATCTCTGTGCCGTCCCCTCTGGAGTTACCCGTCGATATGATTCTCTTTTGAGGACATATTTGAGAATGTAGTGGTCTAAAACCTAAATGTGTTTGTCACGTTTCTATGTTCTGAATCATTAGTCATATCATGCGATCGTGATACAAAGTTATTTCTGATGGGTTTTGATTATGTTCTCTTTGCTCTGTGAACAAATAGCATTCGAGTTGTGGGAGTACATTTTAAACGTGAAACATGCACGTGTGTGTGTGTGTTTGCGTATTGCTGATTGCTTTGTAGTTGTTTGTGGCTGATCTGCGGGAGCCTGCAGGCCGATGTATTCGCAGAGCATGATATATTTGAATGAATTGATGATTACTCAAGCGCCACACATTAGTAATATGTGTAATTACCCTTCTTTCTTCCTTAAATCAAATAAATGGTTGCGTCCATGCCTGTTAGTTCATAACATCATTGAGAGGCCAAACACATATTACAGAAAAACATTCTAAATTACACTACGCTGTACGTGTAAAGTAGTCTTTGTATTTCTTTTATTTTCCAAACGTGCCATTACCGTTGCCTGATATTTTAGAATCCCTATTTTACTGCTCATCTAACCAGAGAAAAGGAATCCTGACAGCAGAGGATGATCTTCGCTAATGTCAGAGCAGTGGCTTAGTCGCAGTTTGTGCTTGGTGAGCTGAGCTACTCAGAATAGAATTGGATGGACACTGCATATGTAGTGCTCATACCGACCCCTTTGTTTTTCTTTCTGCCGGGCTGATGATTGACGGTCAACAATTTAGTGGTAAATTTGGATTTCATTCATAATCCCAACTACTTCAACGCGAGTATGCCCATAATAAGTGAGAAGACAGCACTTTCCCCAAACTTACTGGCTAGTTGTTTTTTTTTTGTTTTTTTTTGCAATGTGCTGTAAAACAGTATCAGTTCAACAATCTCAGTCGAAACACACAAAGATATCTCGCTGGGATAATGCTCCCGGCTGACCGTTGTCATAAGGAGATTATAATGTCCATTTACTAATCCTGTCTTGATTTCTCAGCTCCTCGGGGGCTTTAATCCTCAATCACAGAGCGTTTATCGCCCTTCTAGCCACTGTTGTAGCCCGAGGATGTTATTTGAATAACTGATGGGAAATCCATAGTGAACCAGATGTTTTCGCCGTGCCGCAGTTCCGGACGCATGGCATATTGAACCAATGTTGTATTGCATTATTACATCAGTCTTCATGCATTATCCAGTATAAATAATAGTATGCACGAGAGCAGGTCTATAGGCAAAAATCCCTTAAGCCTTTTAATCGAGATATTCCGACATGTTTGATCTGCACAAGAATAGAATAGCGAGTAGTTTTTTTTTTTATGTTACGCTAGCCAGATGGCCCTATGTTGGGATATAGACTTGGCAGTAGTCCAGATCATCTGGTCAAACTCTCAACATCGAGACATAAAATAGGCTTCTTGCAATTTTGAAATCAAGCCCTATTTTTTTTTTTCCTTATCTATTTCCCCCCTCATTTATGGGAGATGAGTGCTTATGATGCGACTGCGCCCAGATTTTTTCCAAAAGTATGTGGAGTGAGTAGAATAACAAAGCAAAAAGCTTCGCCGTCGCATCATGTTTGAAACCCCCCGCGACCGAAATGCCTCGTAACTTCGCCATAAATGTCAGTTATTCGATTATTACAGCTGCTAATAAATGTAATCATGTGTCAACCGCCTACTCCAAGTGAATGGCCAACGGACAGTTCTGTCACCGAGGGGGCTCATGATAACAGCACCTCCCAATCTAAGTCTTGCGAGAGACTGATTGCAGCCTTCAAAGGATAACGCTCTTTAATGTATGGATGGGGGGGGAATTAGTCTCGCCTATGCTTAAGGTACAATATAAGGGCAACAGGCCAGATCCTTGTTGTCCCTGTGATTCAACCATGATAACCATTGTGGCCCTACAAATAAGGGCTGTATCTCTATCCCCGGTTGCATTTGGCAACTATAGACAATGCTAAAATAGCACAGCGATTTCTTGTCACGGGAGCGGAAAGTGTGTTTTTGAGGTGCAGTCTGTGGCGAAAACCACCCGTGATTCATCGCTGTGTGCATTCGAGCTCTGAGCTGGTCTGCAATGTGCGTTTTTTTCCCCCCGTTTTTGCTATCAGCGTGATTAGCATCGCATACCCATCTCTGGTTTCCTGTGGTGGAGTTTACAGGGGCAAAAAAGCCAGATGTTTATCAGATGGCGGCCTTGGAAAAGGAGCGAAAGCATCCTGCGAAAGATCAAGTGTCCATGCTGCGACTAACCTCTCAGAGGCTTCTTGAGTGTCTCCTTTTCTATCGCCATATTGTGTGGGGAAATGTTCTGCCAGATTCACTTTTTTTCTTTTTTTTTTTTTTCCCCCTATCGGTACAAAAGGAATACATCTGAATTCAAAATGTTCAAGGACAGCTGTTGAAATAATGACTTGGTTGGGCCTCTCCGGTATGTAGCATTTGTCTCTTATTATCTATCCACACATTGCGATTATTTATTTTTTATTTTTTGGGGCATCATTTGCTTCCAATGTCTTTTTTCCCTAAATTGGAATTTAGAGTCAAGCGGCGTAAAAGTCGCAGATGTCACCGAGAGGAGAGACACTCCTACGACGAGATCACAGCTGTGAGGTTTCATCGGTAGTTTCTAATAATTATATATTATATTCACGAGGGCTTTCAGTCGGAGCGTCATGTTATTTAACACCATAAAGGGGGCTGTGGGTAAATGGGCTGTCAATGTCGGCGACTATTCTGGCTTGAAGGTGACATATTTGTCTTTTTATCTCAGCTTATTACATGCCCCTGTCAACGCACATTCGTCCGGGCCGGTAAACAAGTCTCGGCGAGGTTTTAGACAAAGCTGTGAAAAATCTCATCACAAAAAGTGCGCCACTCGGCTCCAGTGCAATTACCTTCTGTAAATGAAGCGCCGTCTATCCTGTGAGTGGAGCGCGAGCGCACCGCGCAGGGTCTTTTTGTTTTTTGTTTTTTTTGTTTTTGCACGTACGCCGTGTCAACAAAGCCACCCGGGCCTCCGTGTGGAAGGTGCGAGGCTTGTTTACCTCTGTTGCTGTGTGGATTGATGAGGTGGCTGAGGCGGAGGCGGGGGCACGATGTGACTGGTCGGAGTAATACTGTGGAAAGAGGTGTTTTCCCCTCAGAGGCGGCTAACTGAGTTTGACAAAGCTGTTTGTGCTCGGGAGGCTGCGGGGACCGCTCCCTGGCCCGGCTCCAGGAGCCCCGGGCGCCCGAGCGCGCGTGCACATTTGTGGCCGTGATGAAAGGGTGAAATGCAGAGACAGGGGGAGAGGAGACGGCTCTCAAGTCATTTGATGGTTTGAGTAATGTGAGATGGTAAGCGCAGGGACAAAACAACAACGGCTTCCAGAGAGCTCTATAAGACCCCATTTGACTACAGCGAATATATTTTTTTTAAATATTTAAGATATTCGGGGATTTCATTCTTAAATATAACACAAACATGGGGAAGGGGGGGGGGCCCTAGAACCTGATCTTCCAGAAGGTATTTGACCTTTAAATTTCAGCCCAGACAAGAATAGTTGTGAAATAAAGAATTCAAAAGACTGCTTCATTTCTCACAGTCTGTCCTATTTTTATTAATTTTTTTCTGGCTCATGTTGACTTCACTGTCCTTAGAATCTGTCTTTCTCCTGTTAGCGTGTTGGTAAATTCCGCACTTGGTGCCTCAGAATTGCCTGTTTGGATGGCATATCGCCATCCCTATGGCTTTTATATGGTACATGTGATTTTTGCACAGCTCAAACTGCCAAGGAAATTGGATTAAACGTCTGCAGTGATTTCAGAGTCATTCCGTTCCGGAGCTTTCCATTTCATTGTCTGTGTGTTCCCCTTCTCTGTGTCTGTGTCCCTAGCCACTTGTGACGGTGCTCTTTGTGGGAGTTTAAAAGGTTAAAGGTCACAGCGTCGATAACGATGGACTTTTTCATATTTGCTGCACTCGGCTGTCAATGAAAGTAGGGATAAGAGAATGGTTTCCGGCCAACTGGATTTGTCACCCTAAGCCAATGGGATTTGTGAGCTCACGTTTCATTTCACCGCACAATCCGGTCTGTCCAAATTGATTGTGACGGCAAATATGAGGACACATTTGAAGGCGCGAGTTCAAACCAATTCCCTTAAGTTAACAAATGCCCCCCTCCCCCAACATTCCTTTCCATCCATTATTAAACTGCTTACAAAGTGATTGTTTCGGTTTATTTGGCGAGAATAAACTAAATTGTTTAACGATGATCAGGGCAAATGCAATATATGATGTAATCTTGGTCATGAATATTATACTATTATGTTTTCATTTAAAAATGAAAGTGAAGTGTTACAAGCACATTACAAATGGAATTACATGACTTTCTTATTCACAGCCAGTTCGGAGGTTACACATCAAATTAAACTGAATGATTGATGATTGATGTAAAATGGTAAGAAAAACTTGAAGGTCGAAGTATTCTTTGACAAGAATTCGCCCTCTTCGTTTACAGCTTTATTCAGAGCCTTTAAAGTAAAATATTGACCGAGAGACAAACTGGCAGAAGTAGCACTGAGGTGTCATATTCACGCTTCTTAGTGACTTGTGAAAAGTTCCTTAGAATAGAGGTGTTTTAATAGGTCCTCTGGGAAAACAATATCTTGTTGTTTCCATGGTAATATGGTAATATGATATATATATATATATATATATCCCTCGAGAGAAAAAAAACTGAAGTAAAAAAAATGAGGTGAATTCTGCCCATAGCAAAAAAACTACTGACTCCTGAGTCCTTCGATTTGGACATATCCTCGAGTCCAACAATAATAAAGTGGAACAGTAATGATAAACTCACACAGGAAGAAGTCTGTAATAATTGTTTGGCAAATGGACCTGGAGAGGCACTTGAGTACTTTTGCGCTTTGTCCGGAGCCCTCTGAGGATTTTTCGGTGAGCTTGAAGACAAAAAAAAAAGATGATACATGAAAGCCTTCTCCCCAAGACTCTTCCGTTAGAGTCGGAAAGACTGAGCGAAGGAAAGGCGGGATAAAGAAAGCAGAAGAGAGATTAAAGTTTGTGCGCCTGTGTGCCTTAGTTTGTCTAATTGGGGTGGTTTTTACCGTTAAATGTAAGCAGGGTGGAGGATGGCTGGGCCCAGAAGAGCCGCAGAGGGCAATCTTTAATTTCTGGGTTTCAAAGACTTATTACAGCTGCTATCGAAATTATCGGAGAGCTTGTGCCGCTAATTTGTTCCTTGCTCATAAAAGCGTGGAAGTTAAATTACACACACTGATATTCGAGTATGGCTTGGGAGCTTAGATCTCAGACTGCCGGTTGTATCAGCGGAGCTGAAAAAACAAAAAAACTGGGCCCAACTTTTCAGCGCTGCAAAAATGTATTGGAAGAGATTGAGATTTGATTCCGTGAAGCACTCCGAGACCCTTTGCAGGTTCTCGGCTGCATGCGGTGGTTCCGTTCGTGATAAAGCGGAACGCCGTCCTCCTGCTCTTTGTTTGAAACACTTCCTGCGAAAGACGCTTCCTAAATTAATTATCTTTGCCTAATGAATAATTAAGCCGAAAGGGAAAGATAATTTGGCGTTGCGCGGCGGGCCCGGCCATTGTGCACGTGAAGGAAGCGGCGCTCCGCGTGCCGGGCTGATTTCACATAGGGAAGTGTGAAATGAGAATTAGCCAACGCATGGGCCTCCTGTTCTCTCGTACCCTTCACCGCGACGGAAAGTCGCCGCTGATTGTTTCTCGACGAGTATCAATATTGTATGCCCGTTGGGTAATCGCACCGGAGGCGGGGGCGGATTACGGGGCCCCATTTTCTGTTGGTTTTGTAATCGGAAGCTGTTTTTATATCCAAACTTTCAATGACAGCAGATAAGACATTTGTGTTATTCGGACGAAGGCTCGGATGACAGCAGACGTACGCAAGCGGGACTGGCTTCTTTCCAGTGGAGGCGAGGGCAGAGATTAGACCAGGAGAGGAGACTTGGATATTTAATTATCCAAGTCTTGCATGTCGTGACAGTGGAATAATACACGAGAGCAGGGGACACAAAAGGATATCGCACAATCCCCTGATAAGGCTCGTCATGTCGTTGTCTCTCAAGACATTGTTGGTGTTACATCGAACAATCCTATATATATATATGTATATAAATATATACATATATATATATATATTTCACCTTAACCGGAGAAAATAACAGTTCTACATGACTCCCCAACTATTTAAATCTGCCCTTTTTTTCCTTAAAAATGCACCACAAAGCCAACGTTTGTACAAATATATTTTATCCAATGCTTGTGCTAAATGCATTTGATTCCGAGGTGGCATTGCACCGATCTCGGACTAAATCAGACAGATTGTCTTTGGGATTCTTTCAACTGGATTCACATGGGCTCCTCCTGTGCCTCTTGTGAATATATGTAAACCTCGATGGGATGCACTGGAACAAGGAAAACTGCTTTTGCATTTTCCAGTTTTGTCGCCCCCAATGATTTTATGGGATCTAAGAACCACTCACACAGAGAAGAGAGAGAGGGAGTGTCAAAGAGAGACAGACACAAACACACACACTCACACACACAGACACACACACACACACAGACACCCTTTCTCTCTCCTTGTCCTCTCCCCCTCTTTGTCCCTCCCTGGTTATAAAGACTTGCCAAGACATCGTTGGCTCGGCGGAGAAAGGACAAATCCTCTTCAGCCAATTTAAATTCTCCTGAGCACATGGTGCCGACTATTCCAAACTAATTAATAGACATGTTGTGAATAAAAACACTTTGATTATGAAAAGAGGTTGCCCTCTGCCTCATTTTGGGCTTGTCATTAGTGCGAGGACACATGTGGCGTCAGTCGCGGCAGCCTGAGACAGCCGCAGATGCCCTCGCCTGATTAAATTCCTCGCTCCATGTTTTATTCAGGGCCGACGGCGTGGACCCGGTGCCACGCTCCCTGATTAGCCATACCTGTACCAACAAGAGAGCCAGGGCCACCGCGGAGAGCGGGGCGAGGCCTATTCTGAGGGCAGTACACAAAGAGGTGACCCCGGGAGTCCCCCCTCGCTCGCACGAGTGCACTCCATCGCCCGCCGACCCCTCCTGCCCTCTCCGTCAAAATGACACACAGCGCACATCTGCCCATTCTACGGCACAGCTAAACCTTCCCTCGCCGAGTTTTATTTATGTGGCTGGCCAGCACCGGCACATTCGGCGCGGCGCACTTACGGGGTCGGATAGGGTACGTCAGTTCTCCTTAGGAAGAAGGAACTAAATTGTCAGTGTCAAATCAAGACACATACACACTCGCGCACGCTATATATTTTTTCCCCTTCTTCGCACTGTTACAATGGCTTCACGCGAAGCATGCAAAAGCAACTCTCCAAACAGATGGCTCTGTTTACGACAGGCCTTTGTCGGCTAATTATATATTTATATTTATATTTATATACACCATCGTGGCACAGTAGCATTGGAGGAGTTTTGGTCGGGACAGTAGTTCCCCAGAGGTGATTGTCGTCACACATGACAATTCCCACTCAAGAATGTCTAACATGCGCTTGGGCGTTGTCAAGGTTACACCCGACTGCTCTATTGACTGCGCGGCACTGGCGCTAAATCGCAGACGTGCGCACCATCTCCAAGCTGGTTGTCAACATGTGGTCTTCGGCCCAGCTGACACGTCCGCAGAGGGGGAGCCGGCCCCCCCTCTAAAGGAGCCATCTGTATCCTGGACCAGACTATCCATCATCCGCGGCGCAACGCTCAATTTAGGGATCTTCGGGCAGACAGCTCGAGGCGGCAGTCAACAGCTTTACATGTACATGGCGGTAATGAGAGCCCTTGAATCCGGCCTAGTGGCTCTCAAAGCCAGCTTCAAGGGCTGAAGGGAGTCAATGAGTCCACCCCCCCCCTCCTCCCCGAGGGCTGACGCTACCCACATCCGCCAGGATTGTTCCGAGATTGTGGCTTTCTCTCTCCGAATGTCTCACTGTGGAGACAGCTGCACTACATTTACAAAAAGAGATCATTGGGAAAGGACACGCTAATCGTCGTCACTGAAAGGCTTGGCTTGGAAAATGTATTCCACCGCTGTCGTCATTTAAATACACATGATTGCACAAAAACTGCTCACATAAAGGCTCCTGTAATAGTTCTCCTCTATCAAGTTTGGTGCAAATTGAATCTGCCGTGTAGGCCCAGGAGGTCCGACGCAATCCCGAAACATGTATGTTTTGCCCCGGGACCTTGAGTGTCCCCAACGGAACAACAACGTTTGACAATTTCAGCATTGTGTAACTCTCTGTTCAGGGCACCCCAGAATTAAATTGATGGCACTAATGGAGGGTTATGGTTATAGTAAAAGGCATTCTTTTACTCCAGGTACCAGGTATGTCGATGACTTGCAGTATAGCTCCCTTCTCATTCACCTCATACACACCCTTGGTGCAAAAGCAAACGGGAAAAGAGGATTATACGCAATCTATGGAATCACTTGGTGATGGGGGGCCGTCTGCCGAAAACCAGAGGAAAGCCTTCCTCATTAATTTCCCCGGACTTTCCGAGCATCCCCCCCAGTCATGAGCCGGATTCCTTAACCTTAGGCTACCACTGGCCTGTCGCTAGGAAACAAATAAGAATTTGTCAAACCTCCACCCGTGGCCTCGGATGCGGTGCAGAGACAGAAGAGCTTCCCGTGAGCCTCGGAGAGCCCGGGCTGAGGGTTGTTATCTTTTTTTTTTCTCCGGTCATGCCACTCGTACTGATCGAGTATGTGTGCCGCACCGAACGGCCGTCTGAGCCGCTGTGTGCCCGGTGGAGGCCCGGAGCAGAAACGCGCTCGCATCGGCTGGATCCAAAGTCTGTCAGTGATGCATTCATCTGTCCAGCAGGTAGCGCGGAGTCGAATCCATTTTTGTGTCAGTTGAGTCAATCAGCCTCCGCCCGCCAACCGCGCGCTGACGCCGCCCTCGAGGGGGGCCGCGGGGTCTTTGGAGAGAGAAGATAGAGGAGAGATGTTGGCAGCGGGGTGAAATGTCACAGCCCACTGCCCCGGCCAGATGAGGCCCAGCTACACGCCGACTTGGCGGCTCAAGACAAGATAGCCGCAGCTCGTCACATGTGTGCCCGGGCAGAGAGGCCAGTGGGCTACCCTGCCTTTTCCTTCTTCTCGTCATATTGAGTCCGCGTCTCTACATTACAAATCTCATTCTTCACGCTGGTGTGCAGAGCCCTCACGCAGCTTCGCCATAATCACACCGTGTGCTTGGCGACAAACCTAAATCCCTTTCCCACAGGTTTCCCAATTCCGCAGGAGCCTTGTTGCGGTGTTACCTGAACCGCACACAAAAGGTGTAAGCAAGCAATCCCCGGAGCCCTGTATACCGAAATAACCAGACTAACCCCCCCGTCAAGGAAACTCGCAAAGTAATATGTCGCATTGGGAGAAAGAGACGAGCCCTGAAATAAAATTTAATGAAGTAAAACATACTGTGGAAAAAAGCAATCAGATTATTTTGCACTAATTCTTCTCTTCAAATAACTTTGGGCAACGGAGGGAGTGTGAAGCAAAGTGAACACAAAGTTCAGGTGCCAGCAATCCATGCATAAACATTAACATAACTCTATCACTTCTATTAATACATTGAACTGGTAATCTGAATTTAGAGTGTGAAAACAAAACAGTGTTGTGAAGAAAATATTGCACCACTATGTTTCCTCCCAACATTTGTATTTCTTAAACCTAAGAACAATTAATTCAATTCTTGCCAAATGGACTCAATATACTCATATATGTATGTTTCAGGAAAAATGTTTGCAGCAGCTACCACAGGAGAGATAAAGTGAGATGGAACATTTGGAATGCTTTGAAAGGGGTTCTATTGGATTTCCATCACCACGTTTTATATCACAAGGATCGCGAAGTGAGGTTTTTGTTTCTATTCCTAGTCTGAAAGAGCCTCCACAGGGGCCCTTGCTTTTATTTGGATCACACAAAAATCCGGATTTTTCCAGTAATTATCCGCATCCAGCCCATGCGCCAGAACGGCTGCAAGACTCCCGGTAGACAAGCAGCTAGATTGAGAGAACATCTCCGCAACGTAGATCTATTGAAAGCTTTAGGAAAAAAACGTGAATAATACCTTCAGGCCCCTGCCTCAGCCCATCAGCTCTGCTTCAAAGCGAAATATTAAAAGTTACGGGATAACCACCCACGTAACTCATCAACACAAAACAACAATATTCTTTTGCTGCACATTAGACTTTTATTTTTTATACAACGCAATGTCAAATGTCAAGTATGTTTTTTCACGGTCACGATGTGTTGTTTTATATATTAACTCGGAATGTCCTCCCTCTGCAAAATAATTGCACTTTCCATTACATTACGTTACATTTGTGTTAGATGTTGGCGCTCACACTTTAAACCTCGTGGGGGTGTGCGCGTTGTTTGTTGTTTGTCTCAGGGGCATGTGTGCGCCTCGGAATGTGGGCGGGTGTGTCCCTGCGTCCGTTTGCGGGCGAGCACTTGAGCGCGTGGCCAAAAAGACACTAATAACGGAATTGCAATTTTGTGTAGATAAACATATGGAGATTGCGGGGGTGTGAAATTGACTTCGGGCTGTGAAATTAAAGGCAATATCCGCCGAGGTGAGAAGCCCCCCCGGTTGTCCAGGGGCGGGGTGTACCCCGTTGTACGTGTGCGTACGCCGCAATTCAATTAGTGCCCCCGATCGTCTTCTTTGGCGAGTGTGATGTGGTGTGACGATGCGATCCGCGCGGCGAGACACCGGCTCAATCTCGGCGAGATGTTTGATTTATTTGTTCATTAGGAAGTCTCTCTGCAGTCCCAGACCTCTCATCAATCCCCGTTCACACTCGGCAAGCACAATCAAGCGACGTTCCGTTTGGTAGCCAGAAGGGGTGGGGGAGCGAAAAAAGAAAAACAAGCTACGTTGGCACGCATTAGCACCACTGATGAGGCTGTCCCCTGCCAACATTTTCAACCAACCCCGAAGCGTGGTAATCTCATCCAAAGTGGATTCAAATTTTGAAGAGTTTGGCGCGGGCGAGGGGGGAAGGAGAAGGGGCTCGTGGAAATGCCAGGGGGATTAAGTCGGAGCGGATGTGGCGCGGAAGCAGCGGCGTGCCGCACCAGTGTTGCTGTTTCGCAATAATAGAAATGTCAGAAAAGGGGAAAGAAGAAGGCACAGGCAAAGGGCGAGGGGACGCCCTATTGCTGGATTCTTGAGAGATCGCAAAATAATCTTTATTATTACTGCCCACTCCCACGGGGCTCGAAAGCGGCTGTCGGGAAATTCACACACGCGGAGCCAAAGTGCACTTTGTCTGGAACGCAGATTCCCCCCAAAAAAGTGAAATTCCGTCTTTTTTTTTTTTGGGTCTAAATTCAACATTTCCATGAAATCTTCACCCACGCACAAAGCACCGGCGTCCTTTTTAACCTAATGTAATAGCCCATAACAAAGAGTTAATGAGCGGTGCCGTTTAGCGACACAAACGTTAAACCAACCTCGCCTTGAGGAGGGAGCGTTACTCATATCCATTTGCGTGCTTTATTTTACAGTGTTTTATCTCTCCCCGAGCGATCACTTTGTCAGCATCGGTAATGCCTATAAATCCTACTGTGGAGCAGATTAGTGTGCGGGGACCGCTGCCTCCTGCAGTAATTAAAATTCTGCTGGATGGCCAGGGTCCCTCCTGCCATCATCTTCTCCAAACATCACTCACTGTCTGTCTCACGCTCGTTGTCCTTTTGTCTCTCTCGGCCGTTTTTTTTTTTTTTATCACTTACAATACATTTGCTGCTTGACAACACCACTCCCTTTGTAGTTACGCGGGTGATGAGCAGGAATAGCTTTTTTATTTTTTTTTTAAATAAAGCCCGAGATGACGATGACAGCCATCTACTGCCGTGGCTTTAAACCCTACCCTGTCCCCCTCCGCTATCATGGTGTGCAGTGTTCTCGGGAAATTGAAAAAAAAAATCCCCATCTCCACTTTGTGGCTACTCCAAAAAAGACAAGTTGCAGAGTGTGACTGATTATTGATGACCGCTGCGTGAGACATTTAAATGCACAACAGGACGGACGCGACAAAGTCCACTGTGTGACGCCCAGTGAATCGCTGTTAAAAACTCAGTTCTTACTCGGCCAACTCTACCGCAGGAGCCCAACTCTCCTTGGAGGTGATGTTTATCTCATATTGTTCGAGATTAGAAATAAATCGAACGATGAGATTTGTGGAAAATTGCTCTCTTTGAGTCGTGGGGCTTTGTGCTGATCCTACTACCTACTAAGTCTGTCTGAGACGGGCTGTCTTGCTTAATAACGATGCACTTCATGACGCTATAGCTCGCAGCCTAAAATTGCATCCAATAACAGATGAAAAATAAATGCCATCGTGCATCCTGTTGCGTCATCAGAAGTATGCAAGAAGCCTGATACTCGACATTTTTTCAATAGTCCCACTATAACACACCTGACTCATTGTACTGGACTATTTCATTTTTACAATGTCATCTTAGGAAAAAGTATAATACTCACGTAGGACATTTAACGAAAAAAAACAATGGGAATAAGTTGACTTTTATTGTGCTCATTTCTGTTTTTACACACACTTTGAGGTACAACAATGCCTTCGACAACAAAAAAGATATTCATTGTGGGAGTTGGCTGCGCGTTTGTTTCCGTCCTTTAAGTTAAAATACCTTTCTCTTCATATCTCTCTCTTAATTTTTTATTTTTTTTCCACACACTTGATGGTTTTCCCTTGCTTTTGTGCCAAGAATGTCACCAGTGTGGCGTTTTATTTGTTCTTGCTCTATTTTGGCCACTTGTCGTCTCAAATGCCAGCTGTTTTTTTGTTTTTTTTCTCCCTCTATCGCTGTATTGAACCGCCCCTTGTCCCTGAGCTATACGGATTGGTCGATAAGTCCATGTCTCATTTGTAAGTTCTCAGCGGAGTTATGAGCAACATTCTGGGGTTTTAATCAACCACCTCTCCCCACTCAGCCGCCGACCCGGTTTTGTTTACGGCTCCCGTGACCTTTTCTGGGCCATAAAACTCTGCCCCGTGCCAATCTCTGTGTGGTTGTAGGCTCACCGCTTCATCCGTTATCGCTCTACTACAACGGCGACGTGACCTCGGCTCTGTCTCTCCTCAGCCCTCAGACTGAGGGAGATGGAGGGCTTCATCTGTGCATGTAGCTACGGCACCACACGTGCTGACATAAATTCCAAGCTGATGAGAGGGGCACGTTACAGGCCAGTCGGCAGGTCACGGCTGGCGGCTGTCCGTGCAGCATGGGAAATGATAGAATTGAGACAACGTGACTGCTACTTACAATATTAGTAATATAATACAAATGTCAACCCCACGAAATATGAGATTTATTGGGGTTTGATTTATTTAGCAGTTAAGTCAGTAAAGGAGACACTATGGCAGAGGGCATCGATTGAAACAACTCCAGTTGTGTGGAGTGAGCAACTGTCTGCCTGAATTGGATGAGCGTCACAGAAACTTCCCAGGTACCTAAACCGTATCTACAAAGACGAGCTGCAAGGGACGCTAATTAATTCCAAAGGGGAAACAGCCACTTTACACATGAAAGATTTCCATGGAGGGGAAAAAAAAAAGTCTCCGACGTGCAGGTGCAGATTTATGAAACGTTACTCTTTATTCCGAAAGAAGTAGAGAATTTGAAACGATACATGGAATCCAGTGGACTTTGTGCTAATTTAACTTTTTCAAATTTGACCGTAAACACATTTTCCCCTCAGGAAAGGTCCCCTTACAATCCATCATCCTTCCAGTCATGTGCATGCCGAAATTGAAATTTTCTCTTTCGGGGAAAAAAAAAGGCAAAATTGTGCGCGTGTCCCGGCTTTCCGGCTAACGATATCAAAACGGCACTGACGCGGGGTCTGATGCGCTCAGGCTGCGAGCCGGGCCTGAATCTCGGATTTCATTTTAATTGGTTAATTTTCCCGGGAAACGCTACGAAACCACGAATGATGCGTTTCGGCGAAAATGAAAAAAAAAACAGGGGGCTCGGTTAAAATCCGAATTAGCATAAACTCCGTGCGAACAGCTGCGCACGGAGGGGTTGTCGTCCTTTTTAACCTTGTGGCTGGCGCCGCTCGCAGCGCTGACACACTGATGTGTCAGATCCACCCACCTACTGGATGCCAGCAGACAGGTAGCTGCAGTGGTGTGAGGGGGGCCTTTGCAGGGATGACAGCTGACGCGGTAACAAGCAGATATTGACCTTGTCCTATTAAAGCACTTTACCCTTGAATGCACCATTTTTGCATTGAATCCTTCCGTAATTCAGACTGTCCCCGGATCAGGTAAATATGGCAGGGCAGCCGGACGATTCGAGCGGCGTTTGCATTATCTGTCCGTTTCCTTTCCTTCCCTCCGGCCAAATGTGGAACCACCATGTTGTTTTTTTTTTCTCCACACCGCACTGATCCAGCGTTTAACAAAGAGACAATGTGACGTCGCACAGTATCTGTTTCCATTAATGCTAGCTGGCATGTTTTCCCCAGTGCTGGTAGATCTGCCGCGATTTAGAGGCTTATAGCAGGTTTTCATTTTGCCGCGGTGCTGCGAACCGCTTAACCTTGCCATCCAGATTAGCCAGCGCACGCTTACAGTTACCATATACGGACTTTGTCCTGTACGGCACTGATAACATTTCATTCGATTCGGCAAAAATGTGGTGTGGTACATGGGTAAATTCTTGGATTGCAGGAGAGGGCATAGTTATATACAGTATGATCTAGTTAAAAGGAACAGGATCAGGAACAGACATCGGACTATTGTCAAAAACGACTCATCAGTAGAGTAAGACTGCGCATGTAATGTATAATATATAATACTGCGCCATCAGTATTATCGCATCGCTGCTACATGTCATGTATCAACGCTGCGTCGGCGCAATTCAATCAAACGTGATTTGACCCTCAAGATAACAGCTCTTTCATAATGTGTGTTGTCGAGATAACTCGACACTTAATTAGTGGCTCATGTACCAATGTGTCTCATTTCATGCCAGGGCTCGTTTCATAACTGTATCTCGGTTTCTCAGAGAGTCGGTGTCTTCATTTCAATTTTGAAGTGCGCCCGTTGATAACACGAAGCGCTCCGTCTCCCACAAGGCTCCCGTGCAGCGGGCGTTTGCGGAGAGCAGAATATCTGATCACATACATAGCCAACTTAATATGTTTATGCATTGAGATAAACATCTGAGGAAAATCATCATTTATTTTGCCCTTTCAAATAGGGTCAACGCAGTAGCACATGGCTAGAGATGTATAATAATAAGTAAGTTCTTTAGTGAGGCCACTCGCACATTGCATATAACCCTCTTTTCACTTTTGAACTGAACAACAAAAAGCGAGTTCATTTCATCCTATGATTGCAATGTAGATGGGATAGATTTATTCGATTTTCTTTCCCAGAAATACTGCCCATGTTATAACGGCACCACGGTATACGGTCATATCATTCACTGGCGTCTGGCATGTCATTGCTGGCAAGGCCATAGCTTTTGAAATGGATTTCATCACTTTTTCTAGAACAGCACCTTACGTTTTCCCCGACGCTTTTATCCGGACCTTTACTCTCAAATTCCATGTAGGCGGGCCGCGTGGTACAGCTCGGTGCTGATGAGGAATGACATTTGTGATAAACGCGGTGACCATAAACACATCACGTCACATCACGGCAGAAACCTGCCCCGCGGCCACTCCCCGGGTCCTGTTCTGCACCCTTTTTCGCTCCTGCCTCGTTCGTGTGATGCCCCTTTGGCCCCGCGCAGGGCTGATGGGTTGGACACACTTGGTCAGGGTTCGTTTTAATGGGAGCTAAAGTGAGTCACACGGTGGCCAAAGGCATCAGCAGCCAGTGTAAGTCACCGTCTCTTCACCTCCAGAGCCCACGTGCCTGTTTCAACGAGGAGCCTCTGCTTCAGTGTGCGCCACGTGTCAGTTGAAATATGTGCATATATCATTTTTGATTTTATTTTAGAGACACATGACCACCAACACACAAAAAAACAAACGAGAACCAGGGCTGAACCGAAACAGCCCCCATAGCGGTTGCAGCGCAGAGAGTGGATGGTACTGGGTTAACTGCATCAAGTAGCGCGGGTTTTTATTTTCCTCCGCTCTTATCCATCCAAACCAGTTTATCTCTTGCCGACAAGTTGTCACTCTCCCCAAGACTTTTGTCCTTTTTTGAAAAAACGAAACAAACGTTGAATTATTCACCCTGCTCCACGAACGATACCGCTAGTGTCAGTCCACATGGCTTTGAAAACGGATAAGAGAGAGATTTTTGGGTCATTTTTGTGAAACCTGCCAGGGGATACCGATATGAGCGAGGACAGGCCTTTCAATTGCTATACACGAACATGGAGTTATGTCAGCATTCTAAGGCCGTGCTACTCTGTGAACTTTTGTGTGAAACTTTAAACTCTGCCAACGGTTAGGTTTGAAATGCATTTTCAGCCATATCGGAATTTCCGGACTATTACTAAGAGCACCTAAATATAAGGCGCACCCACTGAATAAAAAAAAAATATATAGTTTGAACATGTATACGGCGCACATGTCTATAAGCCGCAGGTGTCTACATTGAAACAAATGAAAATTACGCGGGCTTTAACGAAAGACAATGCCTGTAACACGGCTTGTAACAAAAATAAATAACTAAACAGTAGTATAGCTGCATAGATACAGCCTCGGATGAATTGCTTCATCAGACGTTCGCTCTGCCTCCTTTTCATTGTCACTCTCGTCACTTTCCTCCCACTCAACACGGAGCGCCACCTTAAATGCGCGATTTAAACTGATGTCGAGTTGCTGCAAAAACTTTGTTGTGCCCCCAGGAATCACAGCTGGCCTTCAAGTTGAAAGCTGCATCGTTTGCATTTCTCCGTGTCTTTGCCATGAAGAAATTCGCTTCACAAAATGACCATGATCAGAATGATTCAGTGGGAGCGCCCTAGATTTAATGTAAACAGTTGCATTGGTCTACCTTAACCCGTTCGGCAGTTTCACTGGTCTAATGTGACGGAACTCAATAAAAAAAAAAAAAAAAACATTAGCCGCATCATTGTTTAAGCCGCAAGGTTCAACTCGCGGGGAAAAAAGTAGCGGCTTATAGTCGGGAAATTACGGTATTTATTTATAACAACGCAATTGCAGCTTTCACTTGCATCATTTGAAATAACTACTGGATGCACCCTGAGCAGGATGTAACAAGGTGTCACTGCAGTGCAGTGTTGTACAACAGAAATGCTATCATCTACCACAATGCCCCTAGTGGACAGTTTCACATTCTCAAAAAGAAACAAACTCTCGGAGAAATAAGAAAGAAATGAAACCTTTCTGCAGAGATTACATGATAAAATCAGACGATCAGACTTGTAAAACACAGCAGTGCATTTCTTTGTGTGTGTGTGTGTGTGTGATTTTACGGCGCGTGATCACGGAGCAGAAGCTGAAAGGGACACGTGTGCGCGTGTGCGTGAGTTTGTGCTGAAGACAACCAATGTTTCTTTCGAGCGCAAAAATCAAGTGCCATTCATCCCCTATCTCGCTGCGATGCTGTGGAACAAACAAACAGCTGCAGCACGTGAGCGGGAGCTTTTGATGTGCGCCGCTCGCATGTGCGCTTGCTGCACGGGTTAGCGCTGTGACCACCTGCTGTCTTTAAAAGATCTCGAGGAGCTGTGCGAGACGCCCAACGGGCTTCAAACGGCAGCGCACAAAGGAGACCAGAGAGAAGCAAATGAGGGAAGGTTTTCCTTAATGTGAGGGCATTATCGTCGGCTGTGCGTTTCCTGTCACTTACAGATTCTTTGGCTCATAATAAAAACAACCCCCAGCAGTGGATTCCATCAAAAGGTAGCACAATGCTGCCTATTCATTGGAGAGTCGCTGAGACTGCGCTCATTTTTCAAATTCATATGACCCCGTTGAGATTACTATAAGTTGTACGTTTCGAGGAGTTGGACAAACTGATTTACTATGATTTTGTTGCCCTAATAAGATTAGAAAAAATATATAACAATAAATTGATGATTGTTGATTCGTCCTTTCAGAAAAGAACGTTTATTTTGGTTTAGTAGGCAAAGCAGTGTCCAGTAACCATCTCCAGTAATTCATCTTAACATGGAGCGATGTAGTGTTTAATAGATTGAGAGTAGAGCTGTCATCTCTCCAAGAAATACAATTCCCATTGTGCAACACAGACAGGAAAGGGACTCCTCAGCGGTGCCCACACCAGCAGCATCGCCCTTCTGGTGGTGGAGGAGTTTCTCGTTAGTCTGATTGAACATCCTCAGGGTGGCCGCTACGGGGGAGGGGGGGGGGGCAGGGACAAGAGTAGAGAAATCACAACTATTGTGCCTTGTCAGATTCCTGACGGCATGACTGACATGGATTGGAGTAATTCATCTTAACATGGAGCGATGTAGTGTTTAATAGATTGAGTAGAGAAATCACAACTATTGTGCCTTGTCAGATTCCTGACGGCATGACTGACATGGATTGGGGAAAAAAAAAAAAAAAGGCGTGGATAAGGATGATCTCAGTTGGCCATTAACAAGTGACAAAGTATTTTTGCTGGACAGGATTTAGTTCAGATCTATTGACTACTTCTATGGAGAGGAAGAACGTGGGCCAAGCTGTAGGGATGACGTCAAAATGCTAAGTCTGCTAATGCTAAGATTGCCAATGGCAATTATAGTCACAGGAATTAGCCGTGCGGGACATACTTATGTTTGATAAGACCCAAAGCTATCACCCTCGTGTTTGTATTTAACGATATAGTTGTTTTTAATTGGCAAGTTATTAGAGCAGCTTGTTAAAATGGTTTCGCTGCATTGCGCAAAATCTTTCAAGATTTAGGGGAGCGAAATAGACGAACCTTTAAAAAATGCATATTGATACTGGTGTGAGAAGGATGAATGACCGGGCACTAAAATGTATTTTTCCACTCCCTTAAATCTATTCAGGCTAAACCCCTTTAATTTTTCTCTCTTTTATTTATTTTTTTCACCCTGTGCTCTCGCACAGATTTGCTCTTGCACCACATGTGTTTGTCCATCCTCTTAGGGTAGCCGGGCTTGAAATCCAATTTTGGTGAAGCTATAAAGCGGGGAAAAATAAATAAATAAAATAAAATAAAACGTATAAACGGTGATGTTTCTCTTCATTACCCCGATGCCAGTGGAAAAAAAACTAAAAACTTTTGCAACTTTGGTGCGGGGGGACAGGTGTTTTGGAGCTTGTACCTATGAAATCAACATGGCTAATGGAAACTTTGTTGGCAACGAATAACGGCTTGCCGAGACACTTGATTTTCATTTGGGTTTTTGTTCTTTCCATCCGCCAGTGCTTCGACTTTATTGGTTTTGCTGATTTTCTCCAATTATGTGGTGTGGTGATTTAAAACACTTCATGAAACGTGATCGTGAACCACGGGGCAGGCGCCACCTTTTTCTATGAAAAGTTGAAAAAGAATCAGAGCGCCATCATCCGCGATATTAATTCACTGATCTGTGACAAGCGGATTTGATTTGCAGATGTTTAAAGCGAAATGGATGAAGACTTTCTCAGAGGTAAAATTGCCTCTAACAGAACGATATAAATGATATAAAAAGAAACATGAATAAGACAGAATTACAATTAGATATTGTCGCGAAATATCATTGTCACTTGTTTTTTTTTAATCAAAGCTGACAATTGAGCCCAAGTCATTGAGCCTTGCAGAATCATTGTCTCTTGCGATCACCAGTGAAAAATGTATGTTTTAGTTGATCCACCGAGTGTGTGTCTCCCTTTAATTGTTGCCGTACTTAGTGTTAGGACACAGGTCTAACGTTGGCTGACATGTTGAATAGAATTGTTTTGAAAAGACCGACATCTATTCTAGCACCAGAACATAACAAAGGAAAACAATGCAACATTGTTTTTGGAGAGGCGGGCCACCGATCGGCCTTTTACGAGCTCTTTTTCCGCCAAGAGGCCGGTAAAGTGATCCAGCCTTTTTTTCGCGTCTACCGTTGCAAATGCCCCACTCATGATAGTTTTTTCTTTTCTTCTTGCTGTAAGCAAAGAACGTCGGTTTACTGAAAAATAAAAAAACTATTTCATACTATATGCTAGAACGTAGAGTGCTCGGCCGTATTCTGATGCACTGCCACAAAGTCCACTGATTTGAAAATGTATTAAAACAGCACGCAGGCACTCGTGTTTTGTAAAATGGTAAGATTGAACATCAATAAGCGCATTATACCAACAGTATGTGACAAGGCAAGCAGTTGCCGCAAAGCGCGTATGTGCTCTTAGATATATTCAAATGTACTTCGTTTCTCGATTGCAAAGATAGATGGAAATCAAAACAAGCTCTGCATTTAAAAATAATGGTAGTATTCCACATTAGTGTTGTGCACCCATTAGTTATGAATGCGAGGTGTGAAACGCACTCATGCTGCTTGTAGTAGAGAACGCGGTGCTTTCTGGGCTCCGAAGGGTCCTGCATCTATCGGGCCTCTACAGGAGGCAGCCTCATCCATCACTGTCAGCGTTAATATTGCTTCCCCCTCACCTCCCAATAGGCAGCTTGTGTTTTGGTTTACAGCATTTATGTTTTCAGACTAGTGTACTCACAGGCCCTCACCTGGCTATGCTCTTTGGCATCCCCCTGTCAAAAAGCATAAAACTAATTTCAACATTACATGCAGCCGGCATATTAAAATGCCTCAACTCTCTTTCTCTCCCTCTCCAGGATGAAGATATTTTTTCTATATCTGGTTTTGAGATTGCTATGCGAAAATGTTTTCTGAAAATCGCTAAGGTTTGAGGAGGATGGAGAGACTCAATAGATTACTACTACTAAATGCATTAAAAGGTTTTTCATTCTTAAAAAGGTGATGATAAAGGTGATGACATGGTAACCGCGACTCCCCAACAGTGGTTAGAAGAAAAGTTATAAGGGCGGAAATATAATAATTTTTCTATCTATTTATATTATTTCGCTATCGGCACCAATATAAAATAAAAAACGGTGGTTTTGTAATTATCAGCAAGAGGGCTGAACAAAATAAAAAAAGAAAGCTCCCGTGCAAGAACTCAGGCTGTGGTTTTGATCAAAGGCAAGGCAACAGACTCACTTTTCTATGTTTTGGTGAATATCGTCTCTGCAATTAGATGCAGTTTTCCAGTATTTGTCTGTCGTGTTGCGGAGGGGAGAAAAAGAACATCTCCCTTGAAGAACGATAGCCTAATGGAGGATCCTACTGTCTGGCTGGCTCCCTCTGAAAGAGATTCACCCATCACGTGTCAAAAACATATCGCAATTTTAAACACACTGCGTGTTTCGGCTCCTTTTGACTCTTCCCTTCTTTTCTTGCCCCATTGACCAATTATGCTTTACTCTGCTTGTTTACTTCAGCCGAGTGCACAGAGAATACCGACGGTGCTCACATTGGCCCCTCAGTCTGGTAGATGTAAGTGCCAAAAATTGGACATTTTCTGACAGCCTGCTCATTCACCTCCTTCCAACCAATTGCGAGCGTTAAGGTTCACACTCCAATATAATCTTCACTAAACTTCTCGTTGCTTTTAAACTCAGTTTCTCTCTTATCCATGGACAAACCCGGCCAGGTTTTTCATCTCAAGACTTGCGGAAAATCAGAGAAACACAGCGACGGAGAAAAAATAAATAAATTGTCACTGCATACCACGCCCTGGCATACTCTGTTTGCAATAGTCTAGCAACTGCATCAGAAATCACCAATGAAAATATGATATTCATGCCAGGATTATATCCCAAGTTCCCCAGCAGCACTGGCCCTAAGAAGAAATCAGAGCACCGAAAGAAAAGTACCGCAAAGCAGCGCTCTATCGTCTTGGAAACAGGCTTTAGCATGATGATTTGAAGGTCCTGTTTTTGTCCACTTTGGGGTTGTCACAGACAAAACAATACACTACTCGGGAAAGAGACACAACTCGGCGTACTGCCAAATGTGAGCATGCGAGGGGGATTTAAAAGGCAGTTAAGACGGGGCTCGAAGCATGTGTGTGTTGAGCTGTGTTTGCACTGCGCGGGGCTTGTGTGCGCGCACACCGGGCGGCACGGATCAGAGTGTTTCTGCATGTCACACTATAAAGGAACAGCTGGTCAGGTGCAAGGCAAACTGTGCTGGGTCTTAGGTGCGGACTTCAGAGTAAATATGCGAGGGATCGTGTCTGCATTACTGAGAATGCCCACGTAGCACGAGAACCGAGTTTTTGCCGAGTTTTGCCGAGTCTGAACATTGTGAACGAGTACTGTCAAGAATTAAGTGGACACGGCCAGAGTGAAGCTAGCAGCTGGAGTTTAATGTGCTGTTGTCGGGGGCTTTTCTTGTTGCATTCGTTTTGTTTGCGTGAGCGTTATTTTATTTTTTCCCCCCTCCCTGCTGTAATAAAGCAGCACTTACATATGGAAATAGCGCAGGATGCCTGAGCGGTCCGCTTTACACTGTGATGTTTTACAACCCACACACAACGTAAACACAAGGGAAGCTCACTGGTTAATAACATTTTGAAATAACAACAATCCATAGATGGGAAGTCAACTATATGTCTATCAAAGACAACCAAGGTCTTTTCAATGTATTTTTTTTCCTATAAACGAGTACACAGATAAGGTTGAAAATAACTACACGTAGAGAGAATGCCATCAGTCAGGAGGCTTGTAAATGCAACACAAACGTGTGTTCTGTTCGAGAGAGAGATAGAGAAAGAATAATTATGGTTACCAAATGTTTCTATTCATAACCTTTCTACTACTTCACTACTATTTCAAGAAAAAAAAAAACAAAAAAAAACACTTGGCACATTTCTCACCATGTAGTAATCTGCTGCTTATTACTAAGTTGTAAGTCTCGTTTCACCCACCGCTCTCTAATTGACTCCACCATGGAGTAAATGAGAAGAAAATGAAAAGATAAATTACTCTAATGGAAGGAAATGAGGTGTGAAAAGAGACATTCCTCCCTGTATTTTCGAGGATGAAGCACAATGGTAAATTGAAATACACGCAGCCCCGGCTTCTATGTGAAACTGATTCTGCCGTGATTACAGAAACGATGAAATGTTAATACCAGGCCTTTGAACAACAAGACACGCACACGTCGCCTCATTCTCGGGCAGAGTGGGGAAAAAAGAAAAAACAAACACAAGTAGTAATTTGTAGATGTTATATTAATAATAAACAAAACAAATACATAAAGAGGGAATTGTCACAGATCAGAGGAAAAAAACCCAGACGCACGACTCAGAGTTGCGGATGCAAAAAAGCAAAGTCTTTACTTAGCGAGTAATTGTCCGACAAAAAGCAACACAAATTAGTCCAGGCAAACACGGCAGACAGGGAATAGGCAGGATCAGAACCCTTTCTTAACAGGCAGGGGTCGAAAACATGGCAAAGATCAGGGTCACGCCATGGTAGGTCGGAAAACCGCTGGAACGCTACGGCAAAGAGGCACAAAGACAATCTGGCAGGGAACTGGCGGAAGTGAGCTGGTTTTAAGCCGGGGAGCTGATGAGGGAAGTGTGAACAGGGGAGTGGAGACGATGAGCAGGTGTGTGTGGAATCACAGGGCTGGCAGGGCAGGTGTGAGGGAGTGACAGGGTCTGAGATGACAGCGGAATTAGTAACGGACAAAGACGGACAATAAATGTGTTAACATCATCGGAAACCGTGACAGGAATAAAGATAGCGATAACTCGCGTGGTGAATACAAATTGATTCATTTATGAACTTAGTGCCAATTAAGCCACTTTAAGCCCTTCACCATAGAGCTCAGATTTGTCTGAGGTTGACGTGTGACCTCTGCAGCGCTGGCGCGTTACAGTACATAACATGCAAATCGCCGGGCTGGGTGTTTTTTTTTTTGTCAAGCTCCGGCCTAAAGGTCAAGTCTTATGAGTTCCCCAGCGCCGTTAAGAGACAGTTTGCTTAAAGCCTATGCGAAGGACGGCGCTCAATGAACCGGAACATGGACGAGGGCCGTATTAAACGAAAGGGGAAAAAGTTTTGGTTCCGCTCGATGAAGTCAAAGGGCAGACGGAGGACAAGAGCGCGTCGCAGCTCAATGCGCTGTTATCCCCGCGACTCGCAACCCAGGCACCTTTGACGACCGCATGTTATGGATGCGCCATTCAGGTTTTTTAGGCTCCGAATTACTGAGCGAGGAAAAGGAAGGAAAATTGTGACCTTTTGTTTTTTTGTTTTCTCCGTGAAAGGCTTCCAGCCGCTGCTGGTTTAATTTAATTAGCTTTATTCTGTATTTCTGCTCTCATGCACCTGTCCCCCCCCCCCCCCCCCCCAAAAAAAAAAAAAAAATCAAAAGGAAATTATCAATTCATTAAGTGGGCTAATGGAACCATATATCAGCGTCACCCGCATTATGACATCTCGCGGCCTTCCCTCGTCGCGCTATGCGAAGACGTGGGAAAATCTGCTCACGGCAAAGGGATCGACATTTCTCTAACAGGAAATGTTCACCCTAGGTGCCGAAATGAATTCATCAACGGCGAACCTCCGCCGAAGGGGCCCCCCGAAGGAATCTCGCGGCGCAACGGTGAGGCTTCGTATCTGAGCCCAGCGGAAGCGGCTTATTGATTTGCCTGTCTAGTGGCTCTCTGTAATAATAAGGAAATAAAGCCCCTGGATATGAGGAGATTGATGTCAATTAGCAGCCCGCCTCGAGTGCGGCTTGTCCCATCTTATTAGCGCTCTATCCAGGGCCATGAGTGTTCGCTGATGACTCCATTGATATGCAACTGAAGGGAGGGTGGGCTGTCTGTGGCCATCTGGAGGAGAAGTCTCGTGCGATCGCTCGCTCTGTCATCCCGGTGGACTGAGAGCTACTAATGGGTTCACGGAATATCAGAGTGGGCCGTGAGCTTTTAACGCCGCGGTAAACGTGGGAGCGCACAATGAGGAGGATGGCCGGACCCCTGTTACTGTTAAGGGGTCAATCGAGACGAGCTGTAGGCCTGCGAACGCGCGATACGGCTTTCGAGGTCTTGTGCTGGGGGGCACATTCCTTGGTGGACGTTATCGTGATATCTGTTTATGGATTTAGTTGGACCAGAATCATCTAAACATCAGTCAATCAGGCAGTGTTTTATGTGCATCTTTTAAAGGACATCTCATGCTAGAATAAAGCGCCGCGAATAGGGAATTTCGTTTTCACCTCCCTTTTTGCCTGCGCCTGACCTCGGCTCACCCGGACTAGTTTGAGAGAAACATTCCCAAGATTTGCCTGTCAAGTCGGATTTTTGTTGAATCCATAATAATAGCTATTAATATTAAGGCTAACTTTATAACCGTGTAAAGCATTAGCCACGAAGGAGGACCAGGTGCCGATAGGTGCCTTCAGAACCATACTGTGTCCACTTAAGCCCATTTGCGTCCCCCGACATCTCTGCATATCCTAATGGTGTGCTCTACTTAATGTGTTCATGGAAGAAACACTTCACTTACTAAATTTCCCCGCGGACAATAAATGGCGTTTTATTGTATTTGTGCCGCCGCCGAAAGTAATCTTTTGTGTCATGTCATGTTAATTACCACCTTTAATTTATAAATTAGCTCTAATTAACTGGCTAAAGTGTTGGTGTGTGGTTTAATGCGGTTACACACACACCCACTCGAATGTGCAGCAAGGTAGCTCTGCTGTTGCAAATTGAATTGCACTGGGTTGCAGAGTAACGAACCAGCTCCGTGGAATTTCACATTAAATCCTAGACGCTACTCTCGCTGCAAGAAAATACACAGCGCAGCCTTCACAAATACACAATGGCTGTGTGACCGCGTCCCTGTGTGCAGGGTTAACAATGTGTTAGCCTGGCGCCTGTTGTGCGAACCTGACAGAGCACATCGGGATCACTCTGTTGCGACGGTGCACTGGTTATACCGGCACATTATGTCACATTTATGTCCGACTGGAGTCCTTCAACCACAATAAGTTTTAATTGGCTACCATTATGACTTTGTAACATTAATGAAAACACTCTCTGTGCACATTAAGTCAGGTAAAAAGTCGGAAATTTGAGGTTCAACTAGCAATCAAATATAATGTATAATAATAATAATAATAATAATAATCATAATAATAATAATAATAATAATAATAATAAGATTACTCTGTCTCTCATCCGCTGTCAGCTTGGATTGGCTCCAGCCCCCCTCCCACGCAGACCCCGTTGAGAGGGTGAATGCCTTGACTGATTATTTCAGAATTCACACTGAGTTTCACAATTGAGGCCTCTGTGGCTAATATAAGCAAAACACCAAACAAATACAGGTGCTATATTTGAAGCAATTAATTTTTGAACACTAAATAAATCAAGCTATCTATGGGCCAAAGACATGTTCTTGATACATAGACAATGACAAGATAAGTGTGTGCCATGTTCCCAATATGTTACAGGGGCAGCCCCAGGGGTGGCCAATCAGATTCCACTGAGGGATGTGCCACCGCTGTTGCAGCCTCTGGCAAGACGCTATGTTTTGAAAATAATAGGGAGGAAAATGTAATTGGTTTTCATACGCTCTGAAGATTTATTATAGTTTGCATTTTCCCAGCCCAGGTGCATTTTTAAGATGTCACGGCACTCGAGTTACTTTAACAGAGTATCATAACAGTGTCCTAATTTCAATTGTCACAATTTGGCAGAGGCATATGGCAACCGACGCAATATACATAAATGATTGGTGGTCATATCAAAGGTTATTTTGCGATCATTTTGGCAACTTTATTTCATTTTTGTTGTTTCCATTTTTATCTCGATTAACATCGCACCTATATTCGGCGAATGACATTTCATATTCAAACATTCAGCTCCCTTCACAGAAACGTGTCCTTGTACTGCACTTTGAACCTTGAATGAGGGTTGAGACCCCAGAACATGGCAGCGGTGCACTCTCATCTGTAATCACCACGGTGAGGTCTCAAACCTGCACACATTGATCCTGTATTGATCCGCGGATGAGAAACTCAGGTTTTAGTCAGGTTTGCAGCTCAGCATTCTAACCCTCTTCTCTGGCTCGATATTCTGACTGAAAGGCGGCTGAATGTTCCAAATCTGACCAACGCTCAAAGGCTATGACATAGACAAGCAAATACAATACTAATAGGGTATGTGTATGTTTAAGAGCCCCCTCTCCACTCACAAAGAGAGGTGAAGCTATGTATCCTTCCTATATCATTTATGAAGACCTCCGTTTGCACACTTTATTCTCCCTGGTAGTGATGTGATATGTCAACTATGCTTAGCTGGCCTTGATAGCGCAGCTTTGGCGGCTCTTGTTGTGACAGAATAAGGCTAACAGGGAATGTTTCTCCTCCATCTCGGAACATCAAAAGGCCTTTGAGTTGTTCCTGTCGCCACCAGAGATAAAATGCGGCGTTGTCGCGGCCTCCAGTCAAATGTAAAACCACGCGTGGATTCCGTCAGGCCGTGTAGCGAAATGGTTTACTCATCCCCGCGAATGGGCCGATCAAACTTTTACTAGCGTGTTGGTAAAGTGACTCTGCGTCAGCAAAGTGTTACAACGCTACTGAAAGTGTTATCAACAAAGCGAGCGTCTCCTCCATCGCGGCTTATTTGCCCACCGTGTCAGACGCCGCCTCTCACCCCATGTTTGCCTCCTGCTAAAGTTATCCAACGCTGGCAGATGCACCCCAGCGAGTAGCACAACCCAAGCGGGTTGATTGTCGGCTTTGTATGTGAATCCCTCGTGTGAGACAGTTGCAGGCGATGGAGACAGGTGGTGCCAATCTAACCCAGGTGTTGATGATTTCAAACTAATTAGCCATTTAAAAAGGATTAAAGGGGTTCTTGTACTTGACCTTTACCAAGTACTCAAACAACCCATTAACTAACCCTCAAGACCAGCCTAAATGATTCTTACATCTGTTTTGACCTCCAGCCCAGGCTCCTCCGTGTGTGCGGAGCGCGGTGGCTAATGGAAACCCCCACGCCACGATGATATCTCACTCATTTCTCTGCCTGTGTCAACAGCATCCTTTCATCTGGAAGCATGAAAGTGCGCTGGCAGGCCTTTCTGCCTCATTAAGACACACTGTCGCCCGGAATGCGAGCTAATTAAGGTGTCAAAGCAGACGGCATTGTTTCGTGCGCCGTGCGTACGCTGACACATAAGAGGATTAGGCGAACACACTGCTTTCGATGCTTATCTCAGCTATTATTTACGGCACGCTTCAGAGCACACTTCATTATTTCCACGTGAATGTTTCTAATTTGAAGCCAAAAGTTAGCCGCGTAAGGATGGGTTTGAAACAGTCAACTACTGGACGATATATAAAAAAAAAAATAAGAGAGATGTCAGCGGGACAGCATTGCTCACAATAGCAATGTTTGGTCATTTAAAGATGTGTTGCGGAGGCAACTGTGAATTCATACGAGTGTTCGGGGAGGAGAAAATCGCAGATAATAGGAAATCCTTTCAGAGATACAGGAGCGTTTTTTTTTTTCCCGCCTTAAAAACATTCAGATTGCACAAAGTTATCGACCCCTCATTTTTAGAACTGTAAAACAAAAGCTGATCTTTACAATGATGTTGCAAGGCAAAACAGGCGAGGTTACTTGGCTATGCTTTTGCTGTTATTTATACTATAGCTATAGTCATTTTCTAAATGGGGAAATCCCTATGTGTTCCTTTTTGGCGGATGTGTACACACACTCAGTAACACAAAAATTGCTGGCTCATTTATTACACTGTGCTAGAGGCTGCTAACACACACACACACACACATCACGCCAACAGGTGTAGCAAAGATGGGCAGCCTTAATCCTTCTAGTCTTTCATTCAATTATGCTTCGTTCCATCAGCGGTATTTCTTTATTATTAATTTATTTCCTTTCTAAGCTATGGATGAATCATCTATTGAATGTGTGCCGCTGTCTGAGGTAGCCGATTATTGAATTAGTAAAGCAGCTGTGTTTATACGGCTGCCTCAATAAAAAGTGGAGCTCATTCTGTCTCTTAATTGAGAGGCAGTATCTAAGTGCATTTGCCAAAGTCTCTGCACTCCCTCTTTTTTTTTGGTTATAACTATATAATGTAATATGAAAGATCTACGTTCAGATGTGTGACCGCAGGTGACTCGCAATGATATAGCATAACATTCAAATATTGTGAACTTTATAAGCTATTAAGAAAAGTGTTGGCACAAAGAAAGGAATGACGTTGCATGCGTTCCCCTTTTTAAATGACAATTGAGGCACCTCACCAGTGCAGAGCTAGGACACAATTTATTTATTTTTTCCATATAAGTGTAATTTAATTGATCAATTCTGGATATTTTAATGTTCTGCAGTTTCATCTACAAGTACATTGTGCATTCGCAGTACCCCTAAAATAGGGTTACCACATTTTTATTTATTCTTTTTACTACAATATATACACCGTGTATATAATTTTTTTCTAAATTTTGGGGAAAACAATGTTTCCATTAAAGGCGAAATACTCTAACGCTAAATTAGTGTTTAGTTTATGATAAACCCCGTGTATGAAGTCTGTGATGCGCATCGTCATTAACGTAGCTAATACGGTAGCTAAAGGCTCCTGTACACTGAATGTTATGTAAAATATAAAAATCCATACCTGTATTTTGCTCATGCATTTCTTGAGCCTGTATCAAATACAGAAATTGAAGTACCACTCTGGGCATATGCAAAACTGTTCTCTGTTGAGTCTCTAGAGGTGAGCAGAAGTAAGTAAACACGTTTTAGACTGTAAATAATTATAATTCGAGTTCAGAAGAAAAGCGTATGATGTAAATACTATCTAGAAAGAAGGATTGAACGAAGAGCGAATAACTGAAAAACAGAGATCAATTAGCTTTACATTACTGTATTAAGTTGTAATAAAACAGAGTCAGATACTGTCTGGATGGAAACGGCATGTACTGTGTCCTCATTGCTCCTGTGTAACATTACACACACACACACACTACATATTAATGACATTTTGCTACGGTGACACCCATCCCTGGCACCTCTAAGACATTCATTTGTTTTAACTTTATTTTGTTTGTTTTATGTGGTATTATCTGGCTGAGAGCTTTCCCTGTGGAGATTTGAACAATGCCTGCACTGTGTTTGAACAGGTTGCGTGTGTTTTGGGGAGTTGGGGGGGGGGGGGGGGGGAAGAAGCGTGGGGGGGGGGGGGGGGGGGGGGGGGTGAATAAGAATAGTAGCCCATAAAAAGAGGCCAAGGAAAAAAAAAAGTCAAACGTTAAAACTTCTTATCTCACAAGTAACTAGACTATTCAGTATTTCGCGGCTCCGAGACCGTTGCCGCCTGCGGGGCGCGACTGTGAAATTCATCTTTGATACAAAGTGGCTTTTTCCAAGCTGCTGCTGACCACTGCTTAGTAACTACAGGACATTTAACAGAATGTCCTTTATGGCTGTCCAATGAACTGTAGAGTGAAGCATGCAAAGTACTAAAACTAAACATCATATTCTGATTTTAACACCGAAGGGGCACTTACCGACATAACTCAATAAATATGATAACCCTATCATATATTGTAGAGACCTAAAGTCCCACGCACATGCAGAAACACACATATATGTAAACATCGGAATAAAATAGTAAGGAATAGCTGTTAATGTACGATGACTGCCTCTCATCTCTCTAGGCACATTATTTATCGTACAATAACAGCCAAAAAAAGAAAGATGCGCCTCTCTAGTGTACCCTACGCTGCTTTCGTAGTTCACTGGACTGTTACTGGATTTTGCATAACACAACCACATTTTTTTTAATTTATCTCCGTGCAGGGCCAAAGGAAAGCAGAGGCCTCAGTAAGAGAACTCCGGACCCAGACAGTGACCTCTTCACCCACTCGCCCACACATTACTCGGAGAGCGAAGTCCACTTGGCTAGCACCGTCTCACCAATGCACATCCCCAACCACCAGCCCGTCCTCAAGGGACTCCTACTTCACGAGCACCTCCTCACGAGGGACTTCCAGGGGGACCAGCATTTTTTCAGGAGGGACGGCTCGATGGCTGCGTATCCCACCGTGCCCGGCTCCGTGTCCGCCTTGGATGCGGAGGACCCTGCCACTCAAGTGGTGCCCCACGAGGATGCCCCGGCCTTCTCGGACATCGCCACCACCGCCACTCCGGCCGCCACCTCTTCCCTGACCACGTTTTCTCCCACGCCACCGAGGCCACCCCTGTCTCTGCCTCAAAGGAGGCCCTCTAAGGAGAAGACCGACGGGGCAGATAGGACACAGCCGACAACAGACTCCCTCACCACTCAAGTGGCACCGAATAATAGAGGTTCAGGCAGTGAACGCACCCCAGTGGCTTCCTTGCCCTCCGAGAGAAGTCGGCCCCCGAGTCAGAGCGTGGGCGCTACCCTGGCGCCTTCCTCAATTAGGATGGAAAAAGGGCAAGCTTGGGAAACGGCACAGAAACAGAAGAGCAGCCCTGATCACACACCACCCAAGCAGACTGAAGTTTCTCGAGTCGAAGGTTCCGCAACCGTTACCACAACTACCACCGTCACACAAACCTCAGGTAGTCACTCGTGCCGGTGTTATCACTGTTTTTCAAATGATCGTTATAAAAGATGCACAAGGCAGAATATTCAAGTCAATTCAAAATAAATAGTAGCAGCAAGAAACTGACGACTCCCTCATTTCACATGTTGCACACAGCCATTGTTCTTCTCTCCACCAGGGATAATAGAAGTTGTTCATGTGTCAAAAACAATCACATTTGATTTCTGACGTGTCCTGGCTGTCCTTTCCGCTGCCCCCCTTCCCCATGAGCTGTGTTGGAGAGGAAATCCGCAGAGCTGGGTAGAGGGTTAAGGGGCCGCGGAGACACGGGCGAGCCGTCAGAAAGCTCAGCGGTGTGGTGGGGGGAAAAAGAAAATCACTTGTCTTTTTACTGTCTCCCACAGAGCCGTGCGGTTTGAACTTCACCGACCCTGAGGGTAACATCGAAATCCTGCAGCAACTTGACTCTGGAGTGGAGTGCAACTACTTGGTCACTGTTTACCTGGGATATGGCATCGAGGTTCAGGTGAGCGAAAAAGGTTCAATGTGCGATTTGCCCATATTACTAAGTTTTGAACTGCAGATTCTTTTGTGGCTTTGTGACTTTTTGGGCCAACAGATTAGGACTGATTGGTGAGTTATGCATATAGGGGGCAACATACCTTGACAGTTGTGTTTCTGAACATACAATCAAGATCATAGATTCTCCTCTCTGCTATGTCTTTGAGCTCCACTAAAACAGGACGGAACAGAATTGTATTGTTAATTCAAAATGAGTCATTATGACAATTTACCCCAAACTATGCGGTGTGATTATTTAAAAGACACAGTTAGCGGTTTTCATTGAGCGATCGCATATTTTGGTTTTTAGTCTAAGCTGTTACCGTGTTCGCTGTTCTTGTGTGGGTTTATGGAGATAGACAGGCGGCAAATCGCTGGGTTGAGGGGGTGGATGCGGGGCACAAGTGACAGGGTCTGTCTCAGGTTGGATGTTTGCTTGTCCACAAAAGGGTTATAAAAAAAATTAACTGTCAGTGTGCGCGTGTGATTGCGTGTGTGTTCTCTGGCATTTGCAATTCTTCAAACGCCTCATTTACCACCGGAGACTTTAAAATGTGTGAGCTTTGTCTCGCCGCCTCTGGAGGGCTAAGATAAGTCATGACAGAGTATATGTTTGAGAGTGTTTTTTCGCTGAAAGCTTCCTCTGGGTAACTTAAGTAAATCTTGAACCGCTTATGAGCACCGGAACACCCACCTGCACACGCACACACACACACACACACACACACACAAACACACGCACACACGAACGTCAGCTCTCAACTTTTGCATTTGGCAGAAAAAAAAATCTTTGGAGACTTTAATAAAAAACGCAAGGCGGTAAAGGGAAGGCACAGGGACATTTTATCCCCACACGCCGACCAGGCCTGCTAAAGAAACAGGAGGAAGCCGTGTGCTTCAGCGCTACAATGTGAACAGATGGGACCGCTGCCTCTCGCTCCCTCCTGGCGCTAAACTGATAATGATCTGATGGCAAACTACACAGACAACTCCTTGGCGCAGCACAAAGGCGCGACGAGCCGCGGCCTCTCTTTCTGGCAAAGACATGAACTGAGCGACGACAGAAAGATGAAATTGAAGTCAAGCATTTGTCACGGCTGCTCATTGAAAATTGGGTGTGAGGGGAAAATCTCCGAAGGACAGACGCGGCGACTGTACGATAAATATTTATGCCGGTGTACGTACCTATATTCAGTAAATAACCGTAATAGGTGGACGGTGTCAGTCAAAAAAAAAGAGAAATATCACAGATTGGAGAGGAATAAATAAGAGGAGACCTTTTCTGAATTTAGTCAATAGTCCTTTTGGTAGTCTGACAGTTAGCCAGAGACGGGAGGATGAAAAATGTATCAGAAGAATTTACTGTCCTCAGCCTGGCTGCTCAACCCCTCCGCCACAGCTAACATATAATGCATTGCCCCATCTGGTGACACCGGGCGCATAAAGATTTATTTGCGAAAGTTATTGCACTAATATTAGGAGGCTGATATAACAACTACTTTCAGAGTGGAATAAACACTGAGTGTTTTTTTGTTTTTTTTTAAACACCCACAACCCTTCGGTAATTTGCAGCTAAATATGTAAAATAGGTTCAGGGCATTTAAATATTGGGTAGACTATCGGTGGTGAATTAAGAGGCAAATGATCCACTCATCCGCAATGATGTATCGTCAGAGCAGGTTACTGCATTAAAGTAGTTATGGCAGCACACTCAGATTTGACCAGTAATGTGCTTGAGACCAAATATTAGTTTGGATTTGATATAATTATACATAAAATGTTGATCACACAGGCCCTGATCCAGAAATGTGTTTCTGATTGCGTCAAAGAATCATTTGAATTAATTTTTGGAGGATAAAATGCAACTGCAGATATTTACTTATTGCTTTGCTAGGACTCAATGTAAAGTGTGTTGTGGTATGCCGGCATGCCAAGTTATCCCCACACATAATTACACTTGATACTTTTTTAGAGAAATGGCAATATCTGTAACATTACCGTCTCCTATGTCAACCCGGTCATAAGAGTAGGGTGCAGACCGGAAGATTAAAATAGCTTTTCTTAGACTAGGTTTTGCCATTAAAGCACTAAGAGCTCTGGAGCTTTGATCAAATAAATCCGGTGGGTTGGCCAGCTATCAGCTCCGTCCAGACCATCTGTCCCACTCTGATGTGAGAGTCTCCTCCGCTCAGTGATCTACCTGCCCGGAGTTGCCGCCTGACGCTCAGCACTGCTCACCGTCTGACAGAAGCGACGGGCTGCACTCGGGCTAAAAGAGAATGTATTGTGTCTGCACGACTGAGAGCGGTTGATACATTTTCAGGTGTTAGGAGCGCCAGATGGGGCCAATTTCTCCCCAGTGCCACAAAGCCTGATTGGGAGAGTGTTTTTTTTTTCTCTTTTTTCCCTGACAGATTTAAAGCAGCATCATTCAAAAGATGAGAAGAATATTGAGGTCAATCCTGTGTCCCCCCCCCTTTTTTTTGTCCATCCCTCTTCCAACTCTTCCACCCTCTTTTATTCTGTAGTCATTTGTTTTACTATTGCCTGCCCTCATTTTTCAGTTTCCCCCCCCAAGTCCTCTATGCTTTCTTAACCAGTGCCATTTCTTGCAGTGGACTTTGGAATAAATGAAGAGCGAGGCTATAGTTTACGCATATATAACATATTGTGGCCTTTTCCAATGCTGCTCATTTTTCTGACTGTCAAATTCCAGGCAGTATTTTATACGCAAACATAACTTTGACAGTGTTAGAAGCTTGACACAAAGATTAGAACTCAAACGATAAACAAACACACACCAAATGATAACCAGGCAAGAAGAGTTAACACTGATTAGCTTGGCACAGGGAGATGAGGCTTATATATGCACAAAGTAAAGGGGCCACAGGTGTAGACAATCAGGGCCACAGGTGTAGACAATCAGGGCCACCGGCGTAGCTAATTAGAGCCACAGGTGTAGATAATCACACTGGCAGGAAACACACAAAGGCAGGAAGTCGAGGTAGCTGAAATGCCAGGGAAGAATTGACACCAAAATAAAACAGGAAGTGACGTGCCAAGATCAGACATGAGTGACGCTGGCTCGACATAAAGACGAGGCTCCGTAACTAATCGCAACAGAATCGCGATGCTTTCGAGCAGGCATAGCAGATGGCAGATTATAAAATTGGAAGAAGCCATGCACGGTTTGAGTTTCACAGTAAATGTGGAATTACCAATCATGTGAAAGAGCAAAAAAACCTTTGTTTCGTTAATTAAAGCTTAGAAATATCAAACAGGGAAATTACAGCTTCCAAGTTTTTCAGCCTCGAATGAGTATTGTTTCACGCGTTGGCAAACACGCCACAATGAAAATCAACAACTAATGAACTCATGGCTGTGGGTGCTACTTTGTTATACCTATAGATAAAGCATTGTGAGGGAGAAATGGCCCCTTTAAGGATTGAGATGTCACAGAGTTTGCCAAGTGTTTAAATCTAACCCCCAACTCGGGGGTTAACGATTGGTATTTGGTGCAGCTTCTGCGACCGTGCTCCTCAGGCTCCAATCAATAGTCATGTTAATAAGCTGCAACAATACTGGCCACGCAGCCTCCTCTCAGTGCCGGTTGAATGGCTCTATCGACCCCCGCCCTCTCGCCCCCCATTTTTATTTCAGCATTTTCTTCCGAAAGAAACTAAAGCTGCCGACAGCACCGACCGTGGCCAGAGGTGGCCGATGGCGAGGGGGGGTGGGGGCCAGGGGTGTTGTGGTCATATTCAGTCACAGCTCGTGCTCTCGTTAGTTAGAAAGCAACAAGGAAGTGAGAAATGAGGTTTCACTCAAGAGCAAGTCCTGATACTTGTGTGGGAAAACAGCAGTGCCCGTAATCCTTCCACACTACATCTGGCATACTAAAAGTGGCTATTTCAAAAAGAAAAAGGGAAAGCCACACGCCTGGTCCCCAGCAGCGCCAATGGCGCAGCGCGGAGCAGATATGTTGCCGAGGCCTGGCTGAGTAATGGGGGCCAAGACAGGTTTGCTGCCTTTAATCAACTTGAGATGAGGCAGAAGGAAGCCTTCATCATGCTGCGCCTTAGGGGGAGCAAGGCAGGACATAAAGAAGGCCAGTGTGATCTTGATGAGCTTTTTAGGGTGTCACGGCTTCGCCGGGATGAGTTTTCGTGGGGCCCAGCCATCCTGAGAGGGGCGCTTTCAGGTGACACTAATTGCTCCTCCACCCAGCTCGCTGTCATAAAGGGAGTAGACGGTGTCTGGCAGAAGGCTGTGTTCTCCGCCACGCCTTCAGTGTCACGACGAGGACGGGCGAAGAGTAAAGATGCGTGCAGGAAAATGGGAAGAATAATCAGCCAGGCGTGGCGTCAGATCTATACAGAGAACTGCGGCCACTGCGGCAAACAAACCAAGGCGCCCAAAGCCCAGGAGGCACCTCTGGGTGTGAGGCTGATTTATCAGAGAGGTAGAATGTTTTTAAATGTCTGCTCGAGTCTAAGCTTCGGAATGGATAAGAATAGCGGGATGGCATTGTATAAGGTGGTCCCGATGTGATTTTGCGTTATTTGGTGATCTCAGCAGGGTAAAATGAAATTCAAGCTACTGGCTCCAGTGTTTTGATGATAGCTGAGAATCCATTGTTTTAGACAGCAGGGCAAACAGAAAATAGCCTTGGTTGTTTCACAGCGAGGTGAATGTTCAATTAAGATAGCGGTTTCCATATAATGAGCTGTGTATGATGATTCTTTTTGGGATGAATTTATCGGGAGATACACACACACACACACACGCACACACACACACACACACACACACAAGCACCGATTGGAATGTGGTGCACTAAGACTATTCGAACGCTAGTTTCAGGCACAGCACCAATGTGCTCAAGTGTTTTTTTTTTCCTTATCATAGTCATGATGAACCTGCAGCTGGTGAGCCCACTGGCTGTTGATTTATTGCCCCCTGCAGCAGGGTCATTTAATTTCCATGTATAGTGGGATCACTCTGATTACACACTGCTCATTTCTGCATCAGCAATGGCTCCTGTGAGTCGAAGTAAGTGTTCGTCGCGGAGCACCACCAGCTGTTTCAGCGGTAAATTATCAGTGGAAATACCATGCGGATAATTAAGTCACGTGGGCTTGCGGCTCATTTAATATACGAGTAATTAAATTACTTTTTTACATTTTCAAAAACAAAATCGGGACACTTTTTTTCCTGTTAAACTTGCACGGCTCCTATATTTTTTTATTCAACAGAGCACCTACCTAATTGCATGATACAGATTAGTTTATCTCTTACGTGGGATATCAGCGGTGGCTCTGGTCACAGCTCTAACGCCGTGGCAGGCCGCTTTCTGTTTGTGTGTGATAAGATGGATCTTGACCCCTGCTCAATGTTCACTCTCATAGTTTAACACTGTAGCACATTGGAAGTGTGCGTGCGTGCGTGCGTGCGTGCGTGCGTGCGTGCGTGCGTGCGTGCGTGCGTGCGTGCGTGCGTGCGTGCGTGCGTGCGTGCGTGCGTGCGTACGTGTGTGTGGCTGTGTGCGCGCGCGTGCCTGCGTGTGTGCGTATTGCAAGAACTGTCACTCACTGTGGGCTGTCAGGATGGTCTGTTCATTATGGTGGTTTGATTGAAAAGTTCAAAAGACATGGGGCTAGAGGAGAGCAATGTCCCTCTCTGCGTGCGTGCGTGCGTGCGTGCGTGCGTGCGTGCGTGCATACGTGTGTGTGGCTGTGTGCGCGCGCGTGCCTGCGTGTGTGCGTATTGCAAGAACTGTCACTCACTGTGGGCTGTCAGGATGGTCTGTTCATTATGGTGGTTTGATTGAAAAGTTCAAAAGACATGGGGCTAGAGGAGAGCAATGTCCCTCTCTCCTCTCTTTTATTTGACAGGACTCAAGAAAGATTTTTTTTTAGCGCAACAATGGTTGGGAAAAAAAGGTTTGAAGTAAAAGAGCACTTGCCCAGAAAAAAGAAATCTCACATCTCCTGTTTTGTTTCAGGCTTCTTCTATTAAAATGGAATAAACAGATTAAAAAAATAAAAAATAAAGAAATAAAAAATCATCTTCTCGCAAAGCAATTCCACAACAGGACACACATTGCAGATGAGGTATCCTCCGATAACGTTGCGGTTGGTGCAGACGCGTGCTCCCTTCGGCCAAGAGCCCCTGCCCGTGTCTGCCGAGACTCATTGCAGCCCGGGGAAACACGCACGCGTGCGCACATGCATCATGTATGTGCGCGTGTGCGTGAGAAAGAGAGTCCCTCCGGACATTCGGCTGCAGCCGTGGCGGCGATAAGGACAGTCTGATGTCTCCTGACACGGCCAATGATTCATAATTGAGGCCGGACAGCTGTTGCTGGCTGCACTGACAGGTCCCGGGCCGGATGACAGATGCAAGGGCCCTCAGGGGGCCAAACTATCCATCAAGTCCAAATGTTCACCGTCCAATAGCTGCGCACCTGTCCTTCGTCAGCCCTCCCTGGTCTATGTAAACCAAGTGGTCACGGACCTGCGGTCCTCAGCCAACGGCGATAAGGTGTATATCATATAGCAGCATATCACACTGAGGTGGCAAACCTGAGCAGTCAGGCGTACGCTGAAAAAAAGATTAAATACCACTGAGGGTAGATGGCATGTTTTTTTTTGGGTATTTGGATCCAGAATGAATCCCCCAATAATAATAATAATAATAATAATAATAATAATAATAATAATAATAATAATAATAATAATAATAATAATATAATTCAAGTTAAACCCATGGTAAGAGGATTTTGAATTCCATGAATACATAATTTATAAATAATAATATAATATCATTAGGAAAAAAGAGGGGTGTTTATATCAGGTACAGCTGATTCTTACAGTGCCTTGTTTTTAGTTTTTTTTGCACTTTCCTATCTGTTCACTCCAGTTCCGCCTGTGCTGTGGCAGTGGCCACCTGGTCACCTTTCGCAATCTTCCCAAAGACGTAATAAGTTCTTATAATGCAGACATTACCCGCGGAGTAGACATGGAGACTACTCGAGATCGTCTTTTGAAGTGGACCCCAGCCGGAGTTAAGTCGATCCGTGCCTGGTTATGGTACACAGTGTTCACACTCATCAAACAAACTGGACCTTTGGGGAGAATGTATTTGATTAAATCCCTGGTCCCTGATGTGAGAGCGCTGCATGCTGAACTCCGCGGTGAATCATGAAGACATTAGGTTAAGCAAAGTATCCCGACTTGCAAAACACTGATTTGAAAAAAAAGACTGCCTAGGGCATTGCCATTACCCTTGAAAATCGGGGATTCTTCCAAAAAATCAGGGGGACATCCTTTTATTACTCACTGTGACTTTGGAAACGCATACGCTGCAATGACAGTCTTTTTGTGCCCAAATACAAGCATGATTTGGTCATCGTTCTGCTGTCTGACTGTTGACTGTGCACTGTCCACCCGGAGTTTGTCTGAAAACCTGCAGAGTGGCGTCGCCTTTGATTCTGCTTGTGATAAAAATCGAAATGAATCGACGTGTCTGACCTCGCGGATCATTCCAGAAAGACGTCCCCACCCCGAAGCTCTGTCTCGGAGTGTCCATTAGCCTCTCCGTGTTCGTTGTCAGCTCCCCTCCCACTGAGTGACAGCTCGTCGGTGGGACCAAACTCATTTCGCTGCCACTCTGTCCTCATCCTGTCCACTGTTTCAGCTTTTCCAGGCTCACCCTCCTGCACACACACACACACACACATATTACCTCAGGGACCTCGGCCTATAGAATAGCCAACACGTTTTTCTGCTTCGTGGCGTAGTCCGCTATGACAGAATCCGTTTTCCACACACAACGTGAGGTAGGGTGACGCAGAGGAGGTGGAATTAGATTTGATGGCAGGAGCTGGGCCCATTTTGGATCTCGGTGCTTGTTTCATTTAGCTTGTGGTTGGAATTTATTTCGTTTTATCTCTTCCCTTTTTATCGGCAAAGGAAAACGTACCAAAACCTTCAGCTTCTCAATTTAATCTGGGTAATACCATAGTGCCTTAAAAAAAAACCTCATTCAATAATCCAATAAAATAAATCAAAGAATTTGGACTTAATAAGAATATTTTCCGTGCGGGTAATTCACGATTCAATACTTCTTTACAAACTCAAGTGAAGGTAAAAAAAAAAAAAAAAAAAAAAAGGAAACATTTTTGATTAAGATTAATAATCATGACCCACTCTCGGATTAACATACTTCTTTTGCTCTTCTGGAGGCAATTATTCCAATGTTGCTCCTAAATATGTCACGCTCCATTATCCCAGTTTAACTGCATGCTATCCTCCTGAGGTTCATCGACACCAGATTTAGCTGCAGATGCTGTTCAGACCTGTGGATGGGTGGTTGTATATCGTGCCACTAAGCATGACGTGAATCACCCAGAAGTACATTACTTTCCTGCACCGCAAATGTCTATAATCCAAGAACCCTAAGGAACACTAAACACAGCCAGGTCCAAATATTGGTCGACAGCTGAGCAAGGACCCCCTAAACACTGACGATATGGACCCTACTATATATAAAATTTCGTTTTGTATTAAACTGGGCCTAGTGCCATGTATATAACTGGATATAACATAGCAACCCTGTTACTGTGCATTCAATACTAAGCTACACAAATAATACACTGCTTTATACACGTTTGGTTGGGAAAAAAAAAATATTTATATGTATAATAAATTGTTCAAATCAACCAACAATTTTGCGACCCCTCCCTGCAGTACCTCCACCGTGGACCCCCTGTTGAAGACCTACAGCTATAGGGAACGTCCGGTTTGAATTGAAACATCATACTTTTCTGTAATGCGAGTACTTATTCATTAACGTAAGACACTTTGCAAAGGTTGAGGTCGCTGGCACGGCATTCTAAATGACACGCGCGCAAAAGCGAAAAAGACCTGTGAGTAACCGTGGTGCCTGGCCTCTTCGTTTCAGGTGCTAAATGTGAGCGTGCTGGAGGGGGAGCAGGTGACGGTGGAGGACACGGGGGGCCGAGAACCCTTCATCCTCGCCAACGAGTCCGTCCTGACGAGGGACCTCGTCCTGCGCAGCTGGAGCAACCAGATCTCGGTGCGCTTTCGCAGCGACCAGCACCGCAGCGCCGGCTTTGTCCTGCTGCATTACCGAGGTGAGCCGGTCACAAGCATGCCGTCAGCAGTTCCTCAGTTTAGTGCCACTTGCATGAAATACAATTGCATTTGGATTAATACATTAGTGGCTCGGTGGCAGAAAAATACGACTTCAACCAGCCTTCTCGCGCCAACGGATACGATCAGTTAATATATTTGTTGCTAGCAGTGGTTGCATTTGGTAGTGCCGGCCAATTAGAACATCAACTGAGGATCGCTGTTTTGATTGAGGAGAAAACCTTTACGGAAACGCAAGCGAGCAGGAGTTCTTCTGCTCCGCCGCTTATCGTGTCGCAGCGATCGCTCAGCGAGATAGGGAGGAGATACAAAGAACTGACTTCTCACCGCGTCAAGCGAACATATACTCTTACAGGCTGGCTTTACAGGGAAAAATAGCGAAGATCTGGTTTTCTTTTTTTCAGCAGCAGCAGCAGGAGCAGTCCCTCACCGAAAAACACTGAAAGCTTAGTACTCTATAAGAGCACAGTTATACCGTCTGCAATTTTTTTTGACTTCATCCCCACAAAAAGAATAGGTTAAATTTGCTATTCAAAATCACGGAGCAAACTATTAAACACGATGAAATTGTTCAATATCCGGGGACGGCGGCTAACCTTGTCAGTAGAAATGCTGCCGGTGAACATTCTGTACCATAACCGGGGCCGCCGTCCTCCCTCCCTCCCTCCCCCCTTGCTATTTTTTGCGCTTGACATTGATCTTGCGTGTCCGCAACAATGTCTGTTTATCTTAGCAATCACGCAAAGTGGCCGCCAATTACATGCCCCATCGATCCGGGCGGACGGTGGAAGCCGGCGGACAAAACATTCGTTCCCGCCGCAATACGCGGCACTTTCATCATCGGCGGGCAAAATGAAAGCGACCATCAAAACATCGCTGCCGACGTGGGGATAAATCAACCCATCGCCGCGTGTGCGTGTGTTGGTGTGTGTGTGTGTGTGTGTGTGTGTGTGTGTGGTCGGGCCGAACGATGACAGCGCGAGGTCAGTGCAGATCATACAGCGTGATGCAGCGATGGGGACAGATGGTGATAAATTGTTGCAATATATTACACTGTCGGGTGCACTTCTCCCCTTCACTCTCCTTCAACCCTCTTTTCATGAAGTAAATCTAAGGCTGTTGCATTTTGAAAGGGATTTCTCACATTAATCGAATATGGATATCTATTCGGTATGCTCCGGCCGGCAGACCCTTTGGGTACAACATGGGGCATTATTATACCAGTGTAATTGATCGTGTTTGCAACTTAACAGGAGTGTGGAGTGCTGGAGACCGGGTATGTCTATAAATGACAGATGGTGGGATTTTTGCTCATTAGAGATTATAGTAAACTACGAGAAATCATATGAATGACTAGGTTTCTCCTTAACCATATGCATAGAACAGGGTAAGAGTCAGGGCCGGGTCCAGCGCAGGCTGGAAGGTTAGTAAAGCTGAAAAAAAAAATCATTAAATTTTTTTGGCCATGGAAAGATTGCAATTCTTTTGATGGGTGCCAGGATGTCCAGCCTCAGGCATGGCCGTGAACGTCCCTGGGTAGGTCAGGGTCCCGCTTCATTCTCCATACATGGGCGGAAAATAATTTATTTGGTAACGGAGGGCCTCATCTTGACATGGACTCCCATGATTCAGTGCCGGTTGCTGTCGCGTGCGATGCTACTGTAGATGTTCCTGGGCACTTTATGATATCAATTGTTATTGCTCCATAAATCTGTTATAAAACACTTTCACATCGGCGCGCTCCTCTATTGTATCGTTGCCTGCCGTAAAAACACAGATAAAATACGCGGAGTTAGTTGTCCAACAACCTATTTGCTCTGGAAGCCGGTGCCGTAAATTTAGTTCGACTAATGAGAAAAAACCGCAATCAGCAGATTTTTCGAAGCTGGGACTTATTGAAGGCACGGTAGATATTTCAATTTGTGTTCCTCCCGCATCACCTTGTCCTCTGTAATGGGCTGTGAGAAATGTGATTGGACAGGTGTGGAGAAGGACACGGAGCTGTGGAGAGCCGGATCTCAGCGCGGGGTAATTAATATCTGCCGTGGCCACGGCTCTGCCTGTGATGGCAGACTGATTGATGCCTCTATAACATGGGCAGTAGGCCTGACACTTTCGACAAGATGAATTTTATTGTCTAAGCGCGGAGAGCGGGACGTAGGAGTGTGGAGTCGGAGAGGGACACACCACCTCCCTTGTACGTCGTTAACTTCATCTTTTCTCCCGCACCCAAACGTCTTCATCGGGACCGCATAGTTTTAAATTTCGCAGTGTTCATTGGACGATGACGCCGACAGACGACCACATCATTATGGAAAAAAATAAATAAAAAAACACCATAAATGACATAAATGATAAAACGGACAGTTACCCTTGGCTGATGAAGTTTAGCACCGGCAGGATTTTTGCTCAGAAAACGAATCAGAATAACAATTTGTTGTATTGACTAATTCGCACTTCTATTTTATCCCCAACATAAAAAAAAACAAAACAAACAATCACCATTGGGGTTTACACACACACAAATGCACACTAACTTACACGCATAATTTAAAAGGCAAAGTTTAGGAAAGACATCGATAGTTATTAAAATGTTATTGTCTGGGGCCAGGTTACGGCCCGGGATGGTTCATCAACAAATGCAGAATATAAAAACTACCACACTGTTTTTTGAAGACATCTTTAACAGATCTAGTCAGTCTGCAAATTAAGCGACAGCATTTTCATTACTGATACAAAGAATCCTGGCTATATGCAGTTTTATTGCAGATTGCAAATGTTGAAGTCTATAAAACTTAAAGAAAAAAAAAAAGACTGCGATTTCGACTCCTAAAACTGAATTATCGTGCTACAAAGCTGACACCTTTGTTGATCTGTTTCGGCACCCAGACGTGCAAACTAAATATGGATTAGACAATTTAATGTCTGCCATTCTTCTTTGAATCTTAAACGTTATTTATATACAGCAGTGGTATGTGCAGTATGAGTGGGCAGCTGTATATCATTCTGCTAGTATGAGCAATGTTTTTTGCACGAACGCTGTCGGCACTAATAATTAAACGTAACACTGCACAAGCAAACGTGGACAACCTATGACCCATTTTCCTTATAACTAGGAGTTGCTTCATTTTGAAGTTGACCTTAAGTTATGATGGAATCGACCACGTTTTTTTTATCCGTTCTTAACGTAGATTAGGTTCAATTGTCATTTCAGGATATATATATATATATATATATATATATATATATATATATATATATAGTTTTTAGAAT
>JAFBJU010000859.1:496212-513856 GCA_016785305.1 Colistium nudipinnis
GTTTTTGTTCATTTGTCATTTCAGGATATATATATATATATATATATATATATATATATATATATATATAGGATATAGAATATATAATATATGGCATTGTCAATAGCAGTGATGTATTTATTATTGACTTATAACTTAAACATTGACACGTCAGGTGGTGAGAGACTCTGCCACCAGTAGTAATCTACAATTTGTCACATTGTCTAAGTAATGTTGACGAGGTGCCACCTCTAGGCGTAGTTATTTCTCTTTAAAAGGCTTTATTGAGTAAATGACCATTAAAATTGAGTTTTTAACCCAACCGTATAAATATCAATGGGCATGACGGAACGCTGGTCTGGCTTTCCACAAGTGGATCACTTTCCCTGAGAGAACATGATTGATCTTTGTGTAAACACGAAAAAGCTTTGGTGCACAGCCAGGACATAAGGCTTGGACTCATTTAATAAACGTACATCATATGAGCAGATGACTAGAAATGAGCAGTCAAAGTTTTCGGAGTGAAAACGCATTTCCCCATCTAAATGTGGATACTATTCTCTCCATTTACTGCCAATAAATATAACAGCAATTGTGTTCTATTTCCTGTCAGCCCATTTCGTTATCTCCTGCCCTCATCTTGCCTAGTTTGATCCAATTCCCGCTCTCCGCTGGAAGGTATTCAGGCAGGACTTGGAATACAATAGAGCGACAGGTTTAGGCCTAAATTGAAATGCATTTCATTTGTTTGTTATAATAAGCTAGATAACAGTCCATTATCGGCTTCTTTGCCAAATACATCGTGTCCTACTCGACAATATTAGTCCATCTTTGGTTGAGCAGCGTTCTCATTTTTGCGAGGGCTCCGGCATATGATGAAACGTGCATGAAGCAGAATAAGGCTCATTTATGGCATCTATGTGTGAGTGAGTGCTGCAGCTGCATCTAGTTTTCTTCCAGGAAGTGTTCACTCTCTTAAAAACTGCTCCTAAAAGTTGGCGTTCAGCTACTTTTTGACAGATGGCTGAAGAAGCCATAACTCATTATTGAATCCAAAATACAGACGGTGGTTTTAAACAAGGGGGCGCAGCATGTTGTAATTTTAGATAGGTGAGAAGGGGCAGGAGGCAATATAAACAGAAACCATAAAATGCCAAACAAAACAAAACATTGCTGGTTCACTGATAAGAGAGAAAGAAAGAAAGGACAGGATGTGCTCTTCTTGAACTCCTGTGAAATGGCAAAAAAAGAAACAAAAAAGATGTTCAGTGCCGTTTAGAGCTACAAGACTGACATAGTTGGACAACAATTGGACAGTGAATAAATATTTGACAGTAAATTGCTGTCAAATATTTTTCTACGTAGTTTCTAGTAGAGTGTAGTAAAGGTTCGCTGGAAGAACATGCATAGGCAAGGGTATGTCCCTTTGTCAGGCATTTCCCATAAAATTGGCCAAACCACAGTGGTGCTTACTTGATTTGGAAATATACACATTTCTATGGTGTACACTATGTATACCTGATGTATGCGACAAGATATATAGTATATATTTCATATAATTGCAAAAGAAAAGTGATACGGGGACTAATCCCCCCCCCCCCCCCCCCCCCCACCCCCCCACCCCCCCCCGACACACACACACACATTCAGTTTCTGCAAAAAGCTGAAGTTTCATCCGAAATGCCGGTCCATACTGGCGTTCTTGGGAAACCGAAGGTTTTACCCGAGTATCACCGATTTCCTTTCCTCCGAAAAAGGAAACAATAACTAAAGCCATAAGCTCCCCATCTGTTTCCTGGGGGCCCTTACAGTACCGGCAGCTAATCTTCCTGGCTGCCTGCACCGCGGATCTATTATTTGTAATGGCAAAACAATCAGTCTTTATGGCCCGAGCGCCACGTCTACTGGAATGGAGGCACAGCATAATTTAATACGTCAGGAATTGGCTCCACAGTATTTTCGCCTCTGGCTCTCCCAGTGCACGCTCAATGGGGATGTAAATGCCGCTATGATAATGGCAATAACTAGGTTCATTGGAGTTAGTGATGAACTATAAATTGAATGGACGGCCCAGGGGCGGCATACCTCGTCCCTGAGGCTGGCTGATTTACCACTAGCCTGTTTCGTTATGGTGGAAACCGGTGGCTTGATTTAAAAGGAGAAAAAAAAAAAACCCAGTCCGTAGATTCAAACATAATAGATGGGGCGGTTTCATCGGCTTTTATTGCCATATTGCATATTTAGGCCCCTTTTCCCTGGAGTTCTGCTTCAAAGAGAAAAACAGAATGGCATTTTTGGGGTTTCCAGCGTAGCATGGTAAGGCAAGGTCAAGGTAACGTGAGAAACATCCGTTAAGTGTGTTAAGTGTTAAGACCATTCTATCGCACTGCGACTCCCAACGTCCTCCATAAATATTAGCTTTAAATGCGGATAAGACGTAGCCATTTCCTCCTCATCGATTCCTACAGAGAAGAGATGCACAAATGAAAGCAGCTGACAGCTAAGTGTGACGTAAAAATAGCATATTTTTGCACAGGCTCACACCAAACGCCCCCTTTCGCTATTCAGCTGGATGCAGTCCTCAATCTTTATTCCGTTAACGTCGAATAACCCCAATCATATTTACATAAGTAGATTAAGGTGTTTACCCTACATGGCTCATGCCAGATTACTATCATAATTGCTTTTAAGACTGCAAATATGATTTCCACACAGACAGGTCTTCCAGCTGCCCTTCTCCCAGTTGTCTATACCCCTACTATCAACTCTTGTTTTCGAGTTTGCATGCTGAAACATGGCAACTCGCGCAAGTTGCCAAATAAAGTTCTCTTTCACGTCGCCGCAGGAATCACGGCACCGTTATAACGCAACGCCATAGTGGGTCCAATTATGTTGGCTCGTTATATGTTGCTCGCACATTCGGAGGAAGTTTGAAAGTTTTAAGTCTGGTCATTAAAGTGCCCACACTAATGAGGTAGAACAGTGTGCTTATTAGACAGGAAGGGAAGGTTGTTTAATCGCTTCCATTACAGACTTGGTTCGTCCACTCCATTATCCACGAGAGCCACGTCCCATCATACCCCGTTGATTTAAAGCAGGGACGGGACAACAATGCAAAGCAAGTCCGGGGCACATTGATCTTACCCGGCTCGCGTCACGACCCTCCGACAGCCACCCCCCCCGGGCCATTCCTCACCTGATCTGCATCCTTTCCATTTCGTCAGAGCATTTGCACCAGCTCCACGGTGGACCACACAGCGGCGTTAATTGCTGTCGCGCTCCGAAACCCGTCTTTGGAGATTTGCATACGGTAAACTGTAATTCATTAAGAGCTGGAGTGTTTATAAGCGTAGCTCCGGGTTGGTTATTAAGTACTGTATATATTGAGACTGTGTTTGTGTGTGGGTGTACCTGATTGATTTGCCCAAATGGGAATACTCATTTTGTTTTTTTACTTAAGTCTGCATACATGGTGCTCAGTAGTGGTTCGGAGGTCAGACAACACAACCAAACAGAGTTCTAAACAATGCAAAATCCAGAGAGCTCATGTTCTGCAGCCAGTTCACAATGACGGCTGCTTATTTTGGCCGTAATTGGATTTTCAATTTTTGTTTACTGAATGAAGCATGGAGGGCTGGGAAATTACATATCTAAACACATTGTCATTTTTTTACACGGAACATCTCGCCATGGCATTTCAAAAAAACAATATAAAAAAAAAAGTTGGACGATGGGGCTCTATAGTTACAGTGGTTCATCATGAGGATCCCCAGGATAATCCACTGAGATTAGATATCGCGCACTAATTGCATTGCATGACAGCGTGGACATGTTTTCGTTTTTTAAGCCCTCTAATTTTCTCTCTCTCGACTTGCTATTGGGCATCCCACGTTCACACGCGGTACACACCGCAGCAACAGGCGTTACATTAGTCACGTGGTAACTGGATTGTTTCGCACCGCTTTCAATGACGCCAATAAATAAATACACTAAAATAAAATGATAATAAAAAAAAAAGTAATAAAAAAATGTAAAATCTCTTTTGAGTCCTCGGCCCGCTCTCACCGAATTCTCCGACTCTTCCCTCCCTAGCTTTCGTGCTGAGCTGTGCGTTCCCCAAAGAACCTGCAGGCGGGGAAGTTTCGGTGACCCACCTCCACGCCGGAAGCGAAGCTTACTTCCGTTGCTTCACCGGCTACAGGTTGCAAGGACCCAAGATGCTCACCTGCCGCAACGCCACCACACCTTACTGGAGCGGAAAGGAGCCCCTGTGTGTGGGTAAGGCGGGCTGATCCAATGCCACGCACACACACACACACACACACACACACACACACACACACCCACCCACACGCACACCCACAAGCACATGTTAACTCATTAGTAAATAAAAAAAAACTATTGAAATAGTTGGGTTTTAAAAAAAACAGGGGAGACGCAGCTTTCAGGCCGCGCGCAGGTGAGTTTGGATAACTCAACCTTTTCGGAGGTTGTCTCCTGTCGAGTTGATTACTCTCAGTTCGGGGCCAAACGAGTGTGTTTGCATGTGATTAGCGGCGCGGGGAGCTATTGTTACGAGCCGCGGCAAAAACAAGGCCATTGGACCCGCTGCCTTAATTAGAAGTGGGCTGCATGGCTCTCCTTTCTCCTGCTGGTAAAGGCTCCTCTGCCGCTTCCAGCGTGGCTCTGTGTGCCCGTCTGCAGCTGCTCCGTACTGATAGTGTTACCGCTGCTGTTTGGCTCTTTACAAGTCCATCACACACAGTCACACACACACACTCTCACACGGACCCAGGTGAGCCACCGAGTGTGGGCCAGCCACAGTCCACTGGATACTGATGATATCTGTGCTCAGACAGGGTTTTTTTTCTTCCCCCCATCGCTGGTGTCATTACCTTTCTCATCTTGTCCTACCCTCTTTTTTTTTTTGTCTTCTCCCTCTGCCATACTCATTCCTCCCGCACAGCTTCCTGTGGGGGGATGATAAAAAATGCTACCTACGGCCGTATCGTCTCCCCTGGTTTCCCTGGCAACTACAGCAACAATCTGACATGCCACTGGGTGCTGGAGGTCCCCGAAGACCACCGGCTTCACATCCACTTCGAGAAGGTGGCCCTGGCAGAGGACGATGACAGGTGGCGTATGCCTAATGCCAAAATCACATTGAGAGTGAGAGGGCGCAGCGAGACAGAGTGTGTGCGTGTGTGTGTGTGTGTGGGCGCGCGCGTGTGTGTCCCACTGTGTGTGTGCGTGCGTATTTTCTTGCCTGTGTGTCTTGGGCTAATGGATGGCACCGGGACTTAAAACTCATTTTCGGAATAACAGTACGCCTCTGGATGGAACACTAAAACCCCTCGCAGGCTATAAATAACCAAAAATCTTTAGGGAGGGACAGATGGATTGGAAAGGACCCTTTATCCTTATAATCCTTTTACAGCGCCCTATCAAGCGGACGCATTGAAGGGACCACAGAAGGTGGTGAGAGGCCTTACAATTCCATTCTTCAACCGATCCACGCGGCCATCTCCGCACACGGCCGCTCACCTCATTACCGAGTGCTGAAGAATGTTATCAGAGTTATTACAGCCTCCACTGGAACAGTGAGCAACTCTCAGATAGCGTGCGACTTTTATGCTTCTTTTACCTTTCAAGGCTCACTAAATGCCTTATTTAATCGGTCTTCTTTCGACGATGATGTATATATATATATATATATATATATATGTGTGTGCGTGTGCGTGTGTGCGTGTGTGTCCGTCTGCCTGTGTGTGTCCATATGTTGGCAGGCTGCTGATTAAGAATGGAAACAACATAGACTCTCCCCCTGTGTACGACTCCTACGAGGTGGAGTATTTGCCCAACGAGGGCGTGCTCAGCACCGGCCGTTACTTGTTTGTGGAGTTCACCACAGACGGCACAGTAACTTCCACTGGGGCCGCCATCAGATATGAAGGTGAGTTTTACAACTGCACATGTTATTCCATCATTACTGGAAACGTACTGGAGATTCAAAGATTAAACTGAAGATATTATTTCAATTGCATTTACAGTAATGGTTGTACATATTGTGTCTGCAGGACTGCGTCATGCTTTACTTTCTGCACAGCAATAGTTGTTTTTATTCATGACTGTGTACTGTTACTCTGCTACTGTAACAGCGCCCTTTTCCCCCACTGTGGGACAATATAGGATTCTCTTATCTTCATAATGCTGATTATCCACATGCGTCACGCCGCACTGGTCCCTCATTTCTTGATGCACCGCTTTTAATTCTTTTGGCGCGCGCGCACGCACGCAGCTTTTGCCAAAGGCATGTGCTACGAGCCCTTCGTGAAATATGGCAACTTCAGCGGCAGTGACTCCACTTACGGTCTGGGGGCAGTGGTGGAATTTTCCTGCGACCCCGGCTACACGCTGGAGCAGGGCTCCGTGGTGATCGAGTGTGTGGACGCCGAGAACCCGCGGTGGAATGAAACCGAGCCGGCCTGCAGGGGTGAGTGGACAGATTTCATCTGCTTGAGTAATAATGCTGTATTAAATATTTTCCAAAAAGAAAAAAAAAAAAAAAAAGGGCGCTTCCTCTGGCGAGGACACGACTGGCCCAGGGACCTCTCACTTTCATTGTCTGTTTGATCAGTGCAGGGGTTAGCGAAGTCGTTATTCAAATATTAAATAGCACGGGTAGTTAAGTATATCTTCTTCAGCTCTCTCCTCTGATCCATGGTAGATTTCCTCTTAAAACTGTAACAATGACTCACTTTGATACGTGTATTTGCTGGGCAGCCATTAGAGCTTAAGATTAAAAGGCATGCAATAATGGAACACTGGCACATACTGAACGGTGCACCACCAGTCAGCCCCGTATTTCACCGCTCCTTTTCCTACGCTCTTGTCGCACACGCACGTACACACGCATACACACACGTGCTGACCTTCCTCCCGGTTTACAGTATGTTGCCACCACACAAAGAAATTCAAAGGCTCTCTTGCGAAGCTGTTCCCAGTTATGGTCATGGTCACCATGATGACAATAGATAACAGGTCATGGAACTGGCAAACTGCATTTCAGCATGTTTTTATTAAACAGGCATTCAGAAGGCGGTCCCACTCTCACATCATGGTCCCTTCATAATATGCTATCGCCGCATGTATAAAACATAATGTCAATACTTATTTGTTCCCCTGGAAATTTCGTCCTCTCCCAGCGTCACTCTGAGGTGTTTGTGTGTTCGCAGCCGTGTGCAGCGGGGAGATGACGGACTCTGCCGGCGTGGTGCTGTCCCCTAATTGGCCCGAGGCCTACGACAAGGGTCAGGACTGCATCTGGGGCATCCACGTTGAAGAGGACAAGAGGATCATGCTCGACATCCAAGTGTAAGAGACCGCACTCAGGTGTGAGACGAGAAGTCACACGGGGAGGTCACACAAACAGAAGCGCGCGCGGACACACGCGCCCTCTTGGGTCCTTTCTCATATTTTCCTCTCTGTCACGCGGAGACACACAGGGTTAAGGGTTCGTGTGGTTGCCGTCAGTAATTAGGTTTTTTTTTTTAGTTTTTTTTCCCACCACTCGCAACATTAAGAATTCCGTGTAGCTTCCAGCTCACTCTCTGACCAGATTATCCAGTAAGCCTCCCCGCTCCCACTTCCCTGGTGTGTGTCTCAGAGTTGGCTTTGAAATGAATATGCTCTGGCGGTGAACTACTCTGAGCCACTCGCAGCCTCGCCAACTGCAATTCAACACACACTCCACGTACCTGCACACAGATGTCAGAAACAGATGCATGCACACGCAAATGCAGGCCCACTCTATTGCACCGGTCGCTATGACTTAGCATGAATGTCCCCACAACCACACACACGCACACACACACATTGCACTCTCAAGTGTAGGCAAAAAAAAGATGACCCGGCTTTTATCAAAACACTACACCATTTCAACGTTTGCTTCTCTACGCCACAGATTCCTCCTGGGGCGCGAGTGAGTCCCACGATACTTCCATGAACATGCCTCCTGTAGAGCACTAAAACTGCAGCATGAGTGATTTGTGCTATCGCCCCGAAGCCGTTGCGCGCAGGAGGGCACAGAGAGGTTAAAATTAAACCAGCAGGAATACCGCCCGAGGTTGTAGAAAAATAAGAGTCACCGAAATTTCCAACGGAGGCTATTGTTGTCTGTTGGTCATTGGGCACAGTGGCCATTTATACATGCAGATGTTTGCCTCGCCTCCAGTTTGGATTTCTATATTCACTGTCTATTCTTTCTTGCTGTAAGTATGAATGCGTTTCTTAAATTCCACAAAAAAAAAAAAAAACGTTCTATAATCGGGGCCTAAAATCGTCCGGTGTTTAGCCAGCCTTAGGGATCCCCTCGTATCTGCGGCAGAGAGAATAAACAGAGGGTGGGGTTAAAGTGTTGGAAGTTTCTTCACTGGCCCACTTTTGCATGCCGCCGCAAGACCACATGGCACGTAATGCCCGCGAAATGCTTAGATCCCGGGCTTTCGGGCCCTGAGATATGGGGCGTCACTGAAATACTATCCGCAGATCAAAGGGACGATAGCAATAATACCCAATGAATACCACACAGGAGATTGTGCGGGCCCTTGCTTGCCTCTGTTTTTTTTTGTTTTTTTTTTGCTGGAGCTTAAGACTCAGTGATTAATGACTGATGTTGAAAGTCAACCAGTGCTTCTAGGGTAAAAAATAAATAAAAAAAAGAAGATCAGAGGGGTTCTTTTTTTTTTTTCCATGCCGCAGTAAAAGAGTTAGATTTGAGGTAAACTCATTTTCGTTCCGAGATTCCTTTTTGGAAATTGCGCCGGGCCTTAAGTTCGTTTTTAATCCGAGGCCCCCTCTCGCCGCGGAATTAATGGTGCCGGGGCTGGCTCCGGTCTATCTCAAAGTTGGTCATGCGTGGACTTCGCGGGCAGCACAAACCCACAGCCATGTGTGATCCCCGCGGGCCCCGCAACAATTACCCCTCGCGTCTGGTCTGCTCGGGGGCTGGGAGGAAGCGCTGGGTCAATGTGCAATTTGTGGGGGAGGGTGTTTATTTGCGCGCGTGTGGCATGCATGTTGAAGTGGCGAAAGGGCTCTCGTGGACGAGAGCTGTCTCATTATAAGGGTGGGCACGCGCGCGCACCTGCGCGCCCCCCCCCCCAGCATTAATGAGAATGTTTTCTATATTATCATTCATCACTGTGTCTATGCTGGCAATTACAGAGGAGCGGTGTGCATAATGAAGTCTGATTAATTAATTTAGGCCAAACAGGAGGGCTGCCTCTTCGCCAATTAGCACGGCTCGAGCGAGAGCCGCAGACAGGCGCTACGGCTGATATACCCCCACCTGTGGAACGCGGGAGGCTAAATGGCTCACGCGTGGATTTTTAGCCGTTTAGAGCATGTGCGCAAAATGTTTTACAATTCACTCCGAGGCCGTCTGCATCACAGCGGTATGCGGTTTACTGAGCGGGACCAGGGTCGACCCCGGGGTGGGTGGGACACGTGGGGACTCCTCTCGCGGAGTCGACATGTGTTGGAGCTGGGTGCACACCTGGAAACGAAATGATATATATATATATATATATATATATATGTTTTTTTTTTTTTTTTCTGTAAACGATATTGCACAGCCGCGCGCTTCAAATGTGTGTCTACAAGAACACAAAGCGGGGTGAAAACTTGACACTGAAAGCAATTTCCACTCCGCTTGAGTTACGGGAGATTTGGCGGGGTTCTTTGGATTCGACTTGACAGGTCAGTGAAGGTGACAAAAAGCCTGGAGGCGCGCACAAAGAACGCAGCTGTCATCCCCTCCAGTTTGAGCTGTTGCCATCGGTTTTGCGAAATTCAGAAAGGAAGGTCTCTCCGGAAGGTCGTTTTTCAAACAAACCCCTGGCACTTTGAATGCACTCCACAATGTCAGGGAAGTAGATATTTAATATGAAAGTACAGCGTACTGCAGCTTACATTTTTGGGGGGGGATTTAAGTTTTTTCTTTCTCCTTAAACATTACTAACATCATCATCATGGTGCAACACTGCCTCTCCGACCTAAGAGGAAGCCATTAAAAAAAAAAAAAAAAAGGCAGACAGGTGGGATGACATTTGGGGGGGTTGGTGACTGCCAGGTCGCGGCAGAGAGGGCAGCTCGGCATCCTGCAGCGGAGTCTGGACTCAGGGCAATGTTCCTTTGGCACCTTCCGCTGTTGTCACCGGGGGTTCGGGTGACACTTCAAACAGCGGAGCGAAAAAAAAGGCTTGGGTCAGTGGGAAAAAATGTAAAAACCATGGATGACGGCGGAATTGCTTGATGAGGTTGGCGCCACTGTGGCTGCTGCTGCTGCTGCTGCTGCTGCTGCTGCTCTTGGAACTCCAGACAGGAGCAGAGTTTGCCATGTGTCAAGCGGTAAAGCGTGGGATTTGCTATTGCTGTATACTCTAAATCCCCAATTTTTTTATTTTATTTTTTTTCCCAGGGAACAATACGGCGGGTGTGTTGCTCCCGAGTTTCGTCTCAAATCTGACCTGAATTCTCGAACGGCGGTGTTGTGGATGGCATGTTTCGGGGGACATCGGAAGGAAATCAAAGACATCTTGTCCGCGTTGAGGTTAGAGTCTGAGGGGACCATGCCAATATATTAGGCCAAGAGATTTTGCGTAAACAGGGGCCAAAACCACCACTCCAAACGGTCACTGTGTGGCCAGACTGGCGCGTGCATCATGTAAACATATACCAAAGGGGGTTGGAGCATTAAGAGCGAACCGTTCTTTGCGTGTTTTCATCCTCACTGCTAATTGTACATTAATACTTTGCCCCCAGGCTCTTATACTATAATACACTTTTCATCAATGACGGTCAGGGTAGTCTGAAGTGGCGGCCTCTCTTATGTTCACTGCGTCTTGTTTCCGTCAGTGATAATAACACGGGGGTTCCGCGGAGGAGGTTGGGAATAACAGATGGCTGAGAGGTTAACGCACTGGGCTCTTTTGTTTCCCTTTCGCCACCGCCACAAAACCCCGCAACTCCAACAATTCGACGAAGCGACGAGAACCTAGACGTTCCTCGGCGCACAAAACGGCCTCCCGGGCTCTGGTCAACGTGGGAGACACGAAACAGAGCTTCGCGTTCGACTGCCTTATGTAGGGAGCCACACAGGTGAATCCAATCGGGCCAATCAGTGGGAGCATGGAAACGGAGCTCTCGGAGAGGTAATTCGGGGAACACGGCCTCCCTCGTAACCATATTTTAATAGGCGCCAAGACAAAGTGGAATCACCAAAGAGTAAAAAAAACTCAAATTAAAATGTCTAGGGTTTAGAAGTGGACTTAAAGTGAATGTACTTGGAGCTACTTCAATGGGGATGTCTCATTGCGCTGGCTTGTAAAACTTGCATTTTTTCGTATTTACTGTATATACTTACACATGCACCCAAAATGTTACTTTTGTTTTGTATTTGGAAAAATGTGCATTTATACTTCTTTTTGGAAAACCAGAGAAGTCAAAATGTAATATATTTCGTTTTTATTTTACCATTTTACATATTACTGAAATATAGTTTTCGTCGCCAGACTTACTGCTGAATTTTAATGCAAACATTGCCCACATATTTCAAACCAATGGTTTTACTCAGCAGTTTTCTATTTTCACTTTTTCACTTGTTTCCTAGAGTGAGGGCATGGGGCTTTTGTGACTAAAGGTGGCATCTCTATGAAGTCTGTTTCTAGGTTTGTGTCGATTGCCCTGCGAGCGCATTCATTCGAATCAACTGCGGGACAGGGACAGAGACGGATTTTTACATCTTTTTTTAAAGAGTCTGACGCCAAGAAATAAGGAAAAAGATTCCATCTGTGTTTCTGTCTGACCCCAAACGTCCATGTCGTTCCGTAATCTTAAAATAGCACATTGTCTCTGATCCCGCATTTATTTTGGGTTTACATTTTGATCGATGGAGTCGGAGCCAAATATGTGATTCTGCACACTTTTCTTCTTTTAAACAAGGCCACGACTCCACCCGACAATGTGGCAACTTTAAAAGGTGCATTCTTCTCGAAAAGAAATTGCTTGACACAGACAGATAAATATAGAGAAAAAGGCCATCACAGAGGATTTGAGAACGAGGTGCGATCACAGCTGGAGATTGTTTTGGGTTCTTAATTTTTTTCCAGGTATTGCCGCTTTTATTTTTTAAAAAAGAAGGAACAAAAAAAAAAAAAAAAAAAGCCGGGGAGTGTGTTGCCATTCGGGGATTTTGAGAAAACGATGCACTCAATCAGTGGCTTCATAATACAGACTAGAAGAGCTCATGCGGGGGGGACGGGTGATTCATTGAATGACCCCTTTATGTGTGTGGAGAATGACACTGTGCAAATGTATACTGTTAAATTCTATTCGGCACAGCTTGTGAATTTTAACAATCATCCCGCCAATCGGCACAGCTATTCCGACTCCTGCCTTAACGCACGTTAAGAGCAACTAGGTTCCTCTGCTTATTATGCCGGCAGGAAAATACGACTTCCGTGGCTTATTGCTTCTTTTTTTTTTCCACCCTCCCCTGTGTGCGAATAAATGTCAAGCTTTACTGATGCTCCGTAAAGAGGGCAAGGACATGTGAATCAGCGGATGGAAAAGGTTAATGCATTCTTAAGTTGATCATTTTCAGCAGAGATTTGGTCGGCCTGGCATGGCTGCTTGGCATCCATTTTTTATGCAAACACGCTCACAGTTTGCCGCGCGCCTTTTTTTTTGGGCGCGCAAGTCCGGGAACCTTAAGGACGTGACGCTCATATATATTCACACCTATAGACCAACGGTACATATTCATGATATCCGCGCTCTGAGGCAAAGTCACGCATCATGAATTATTGAGTGTTTACTTCACATCAGATCCATCCAATATACACAGATTCAAAGGTTCCCAAAGTGCCGCTGACGGCGTCTTATGTCATCGGCTTTCGCTTGCATCTGCCAAAGAGTGTACCAGTCACTTAACCGTTATGGCTCCGTAAAGCACACGGCAATCACGCCGCATAACCGCAGATATGGGACATCTGGCGGAGCTGTGCTGTATACGACAGCCTTCATTTCTGTCACCGAGAAGAAATGTATCTCTGTGTTCTTTTTTTTTTTTTTAATTATGTTCACCGCAGTCTCCACGTGGGTAAGAATGACCTGCTGACCTTCTACGATGGCGATGACCTCACGGCCAACATCCTGGGTCAATACAGTGGCACGCGGCCACATTTCAAGCTCTACACGTCCATGGCTGATGTCACCATCCAGTTTCAGTCCGATCCTGCCACCAACATCTATGGCTACAACAATGGTTTCGTGGTCCACTTCTTTGGTAAGACTGTGATTTTTTTTTTTTTTTTATAGGGATAGGTTGTGTTTCAGCTTCATAAGATGGCCTGGGTGTATAATACCCTTTTTTCTGGACAAATATAAAAACTAAAATGCAGGAATATTAACATAACATTCAAGATATTAATCATACCTAAAGCCCAGCAGGTTACCAATAATATATTTTTTTGCTGTGCATGGTCTTTCTGTATGTCTGTCTGTTTTCAGGCTTATCCCAGGTGTATAGGATTAGATAACACCAAACACAAAAACACAATAATAGAGCACTCTTCAACATCACCACGTACTTGGCCTTGTATATTCCTTTTCCCTTAAAGGGAAGCACAGACCAGTGCCAAAACCACATGCTGTGTTCCCCACAGCATGGAGGAACACAGGGTAGAAATAAAAAATGTACTATGCAAGAAAAAGTATTATTATGACTATTATTATTAATAATATCCATAATCATATTATTATTATTATTATTATTATTATTATTATTATTATTATTATTATTATTATTATTATTATTATTCCTTCAAGTGTTTTTTTGGTGATTCTCAATGTTCCCATCTGTCCTTACCAATACGTCCTGCTCCATGTCAAACGACAACAGAGGTGCCAAGGAACGACACCTGCTCTGAGCTGCCCGAGGTCACCAATGGCTGGAAGAGCACATCCCACCCGGATCTAATCCACGGCACTGTCGTCACCTACCAGTGCTACCCCGGGTACGAGCTGCTGGGCTCTGAGATCCTCATGTGCCAGTGGGACCTGAGTTGGAGCGGGGACGTGCCGCGGTGCGGGGAAGGTGAGAGGAGGCAACACAGGGCAGCAGGGAGAGTGTGAATGAGAGGAAAAAATAAATATGTAAAAAAATAAAATAAAAATCTTTATCACTCGCTTGGCAGTTCTAAAGTGATGATAGACCATCATCATCATTTTGTTGTTTTTTTTTGGGATGCAGTTAAAACGTGCCGGGACCCCGGCAACGTGGAGCACAGTCGTAAGGCGCTCACGGGCAGCCGCCTCGCCGTCGGCTCCACCGTGCAATTTATCTGCAATAAAGGCTACGTCCTGTCGGGCAGCGGCATCCTCACCTGCTTCAACCGAGATGCTGCCGCTCCCAAGTGGAGTGACAGGCTGCCCAAGTGTGTCCGTAAGTTGCACGCGCACACACCCGCCTTTCTTGATGGCTAAACATGAACTCATACAGCGTGCAAAAGAAAAAAAAAAAAAAGGGGGAGGTTCCGTGGCTTCCGCTGTCGCACGTAAGAATCCCGGTGTGACGCGACACTGTCGTCCTGCCTCTCAGCCGAAAAGTACGAGCCATGCAGGAACCCCGGTGCGGCCTCCACCAGCGTGCAGAGCTCCGAGAAGGCCTTCTACCAAGCAGGAGAGACGCTGACCTTCGCCTGCCACTCGGGCTACCAGCTGCACGGCGACGCCACCATCTACTGCGTCCCCGGGCACCCGTCCCAGTGGAACAGCACCCCACCTGCATGCAGAGGTGAACCTGCAGCCGCGCGCCGCACACAAACACGCGCAATTCGAATGTGCGGGGCCACCGCGTAGGCCGTAACACGGGTGCCGCGTGAAATACTGCGAAAACTGCTTTTGACGTGGGAATGCCTCAGCTGTGGCATGAACAAAGTTCTCGTCTCATCTTACCTCTTATCACGTGACCTCGGGTTCAGGTGCAGTTTGTGAATGTAACAACTTATTTTACATGCATTAAGTGAAATGTATGTACTGTCTTTTGGTGCAAACCAACAAAATAACTGACACTAACCGTCTTGCGCAGAATCTTCAACCCCGTACGTGACTGAACGCAGGCTGGATGGTGAGTCATAGAACACTTCGACGTCAATGTATTTCGTCGCTGTGTGTTTTCCACAGAATTGATTGCAGCCTTTGTGGGGTTTGTCGTTTGTCACTTTTTTTTTTCTCGTCCAGTTGTCGATAGGGATTATGCCATGGAGGGGACCAATGTCGCCCTTGCCGTTTTTATTCCCACCACAGTGGTCTTGGTGGTTGTCCTTGCGATTTATGTCTACTTTGCAAAGTAAGTCATGCTGTGTGTTTTCCACAGAATTGATTGCAGCCTTTGTGGGCTTTGTCGTTTGTCACTTTTTTTTTTCTCGTCCAGTTGTCGATAGGGATTATGCCATGGAGGGGACCAATGTCGCCCTTGCCGTTTTTATTCCCACCACAGTGGTCTTGGTGGTTGTCCTTGCGATTTATGTCTACTTTGCAAAGTAAGTCATCGCTTCAAACGCCCTCGCATGCGCTCGCACACAAAGAAATGAGTGACCCTGTTCCTTTGCTGTTTGCCCAGACTGCAAGGCAAGTCGATCCGAATGCCCAACTCCTCGCCGCCCTATGACAACATGACGGAGGAGTCGGCTTTCGACAACCCCGTGTATGAGAGCGGAGTAAGTACAGACGTGGTGAGCGTGCAAGACGTGGATTCGCAGAACACCAGTGTGCTGTCCTGATCCTTCCCCCATCCGGCATCTGTCACACCCTGTCGTCATCTCACGTTCCACCAGCAGAGGGCTCCATCCGTCCCATCTTTCCTCGCCATACTCATCAGCAGCAACGTAAAAAACAAACAAAAACACTTTGCCTACCCGGAAGGTCAGAGCGTCCTAGATTTTCGTATTTCACCCACTATGTCGTGTCATTCACCCTTTGGTGTGTCGCCTCCCGCCCATGTCGCAGTGTATGCATCAGTTTTCATGCTGCATCCACATCGGCTGGGTAGATGTGACATTTCAAGTCACAACACTGTGTTTTTGTGTCTTCACTGTGGTGTGATCATGAAAAGACCAGCATTGTTCACCCATAGATGCTATTCACGTCAAATGAATGGCTTCCACATAGCTAACAGGGGTGCGATTGCAGGATCGAAGCAGGCCGCGCCACTTTGTCACATAGAACGGGCCTGTCGGGGGAAATAATGCGCTACTCGTAAACTTGTTCTGCACTTTTAATCTGTATATTATATCTGCCGCTGATAAGTCACAACAGTGCAAACAGTGTGTGCACGCTAGATTCCAATTAGGATAGAGCCATGGGCTACTGTGTGACTATATGGATATATACTGTAAGTCTCCCCACTGTTCATCATTCTTATCGTCTGGCACAATCCTCTCTTTTTTCAGCACTGGCAGAGTCATTCTAGATACTAAAGCCAGTCAGTCTGCCCACTTTGGCGGCGCTGCAGAACAACTGTGAGGTGAGATCTCCTTCTGATGCCGAGAGCACTCACTCACTCACTCGCTGTCCCCCGAACCTTCAGTTTGTTGAAATATATTGTCCTGCAACAGAGTCCATCGTGCTGCCGTTTTATACTGAGACTTTGTTGTCTAAATCAACATTTGTGTATTGAAAGAAAGGAAAAAAAAAAACACACACACTGGCGGCGAGACAGACACATAGAAATAATGACATAAAAAAGGATCAAATATACTATATATTTTACATACTTTTAAATCTGATAATGGTGTTCCTGTACACTAGTCATATGTTTGTATACTGTACTTTGTGAATATCGCTGTCAAAAAGACACAAAGTAGAAACGAAATACTGTATTTGTAGTGAAATTGAGCAGTTCTCTTTATTCTTTTCATAAATTCTGTATTTAAAATGTATATCTACACATCACATACTGCGTCATCCCCTTTATAACTGACATGTTTGTCTGGTCTTTACAGGACAAATGAAAAAAAAAATGTTTAAGAGTTGTCCGTTTAGAGACCTTAAAGCAAGAGTTGCTCCAGCTTTGCCTTTGGGACCCTCTCTGCACTGCTCAGCCCCCCCCCCACCAACTTCCTTTTTGTTTCCACCCAATTATATAATTTCCATGTTTCCCTTTATGTGGATAACTGTAAATAAGTCCTTATTTCCACGGTCAAATCTACGACTCTCTGGGTCACCATGGTGATATTTTTATAAAGTAAAATGCTGATGGCCGTTGCTGATTGTATGTTTTTGAGTACTTTTTGATGAACTAAGCCAGTCGCAGTTACAGATTGACGGAAATTGTGCTTTGATTGTTTAGATCTGTCAGATACAAATGCCCAGTTGCCCAACGTTATTTTGGAAAATGTGTCATCATCCCTTTCTTTTTTTTTCGTGTGTATGGTTCTAATCTTTGTAAATAAACTGCTTGTCCAATATGAGTGCCTCACGACTGACTATAAACAGAGAAATCACACTTGCAAATGTTTGTAAATCTTTCATCCCACTATTATCTATTATTTTGTGCCCGTCATTCTGAGCACTCCAAATGTGCTCAATCTTTCCCACCACA
>JAFBJU010000859.1:513877-566729 GCA_016785305.1 Colistium nudipinnis
TATACACATATTCAATAAAACAATACCAAATGATGCCGGATATTTTCCTATACGGGTTGATGATTGGTCCGAGCAGTGTATCGCCTCAGAGGATCCATGTTCTCACGTGAGACCCATCAGCTTGGCTACACTTGGTTCTTAAGTGTCATGTCCTCCTCGAAGAATAAGTAGCAACTAGTTTATTTGTGTGTGTTTCGAAATGTGATTGCATCTCAACATTAGCAGAGCCTGAAATCCAGTGGTACCAATATAACTACATTATTCCCTGATCACCAATGCAGGCTGTTGAGTCGAACATTTATTTGGTTCCTGTATTGCAAGTCAACAAATAAAATCCCACAGTGCGCATGGATTTCTTTTTTATGTCCCATCGTTGTATCTGCTTGTGTTCAATTTGTATAGAGCTCGTCATTATCTTTGTGAATATCCTTTGCACACCAACAATTATTTCTTTCAGCAGCACAGCTTCCACGGAAAGCAGATCACCTTCATAAATCCATAATCCTCTGATTAATAATAAAAATAAATTGTTGTTTTGAATTGTTGCTGTGTTTGATTAAAAATCGGCACGCTAATCACATACATGTATTGATTTATTCTCCAAGTTTAACAGCAACTGGCTTGAAAATAATAATAAATCACTCTGTGATAAGTTGTTAAAAAACAATAATCAATGTCAAACTGAACCCACAGAAAGCATTGTATGAGGCATTTAGGACAGAGCTGTCATAGCAGTTGTTCAACGGTAGATGGCAGCATTAGACCATAAAGCTGTTCACCTGCAGCTTGCGCACTTATACACAGTGGATCAAGCCGGTTCAGCCATTAAAATGTAAATTCCCTGTGCAGCGTAGGAAGACGAAAAAAAAAAGTGTGTCCCCTTCCTCTCTTCATTTCACAAGTAAAGTCAAGGGTTGTTACGAAGGAAATAAAATTAAAAAAGTGGGAGGCATAAATAGAAAAAAAAAATGGTTTCCTCAAAAAGACCTGATGTCTTTCATTGCCATCTTTCATTCATTGTTGCCCAGTTTCAGCATGGGTTTGTTTTTGCTATAGTTTAGTTTTAGTGCTATAGCATCAAAGCAATTTAATAGAAGAGACTGCTTAACAGAAAATGTGGTTATGTTGTATTTGCATCAAATGAAAGAGCTTATCACCCTACTTTCTTCTCAGTACTGCTAAGACCAAAACATGTATAACAACTGTGAATGACAAACAGATCTCTATCAAGGAGAAGAATGAACAAATTAAATAAAAATGATATACACAACACAAAAAACAACACAGGGAATTACACCAATAGATTGTGGTTCTTTTTGCTATATAAAACTGACAATTGCATAAAATCACAGTTTTTTTTGTTTTGCACAAATTGTTCAAGTAAAGGAACATTTCACAAGCCCCACGCACACTGTGGCAAAACAATGCAACAAAGTTGAGTCTAAATTTCAAGTGGTTTGACAGTGGGATAAAGTGCAGAGGAAAGTACTGACCATTCTGACACGACTAAACCAAAATGAAATAGCGGTGTAAGGATGCGCACTCTTCCGTCGAACAGCTACCTATATTCAATTTCATCATATACATACATCATCACAGTTGAAAGTCCCTCAATGCTCTCTGTTATCCTCAAAGCGGTGTCAGTTATGATACGCTGCCAGCAGGTGGCAGCCTAACCTCCGTACGAGAGGTCAGTTGTGCATCGAGTGCATCATGGGGACCGCACACTTAATACTCCCACAATGCACCGAGCCTGGGCTGCGGATGGCTCACAATTAGGCTCAAACGGCCCGACTCACAATCCAATGGAGACAGGGACATGGCAATTAAGCCACTAATGCTGCCGAGCATTAGAGCTCCCTGCGTGTGACGGGAGCCTCAGCCCGTTTACCGTGGGGCTGAGGGTGCAAATTACAAGGGATGGTTTGACGTAATGACCCAATCATAGAGTCTGGTCTGCGGTGGGTATTTAGTTGTAGCAGCTCGGACTACTCGGCGCCCTTTCATGTTCTCTGGAATAAGTGGGCCAGCGTGGAAGCGGAAGCCACAGCAGTTTTTGTCACAAGGAATTCTCACATTAATCCTTTTAAAAGTTAAATAAGTGTTTTACGCATCAGATGCAGAAGCCCGACGTGAAGTGTTGATTAGCTTTCCATTCCGTCTGGTCTAAACAGGACTAACAGATTGTTTAAGGTGGTTTCTTAAATTTGTAAATGAATCAGAAACATGAGATCCGCTTTTTATATATATATATATATAGCTGAAACCGCTCTGTGCCATAGGCGTGATTCTATTAATCTGGTTAACGTGGCCTTAGGATGGCCCGGCAGGAGAAATGTCAACTCAGTCATGGAAGCAGGACAGGTTAAAGCTGTCTCACCTTTGAGGCAGCACCAGGTGCTGCGGGAGAAATGAGGGTTGCCACCGGGGTCGGTCGCTCCACGGAGGTCGCGACCCTCGCGTGCCTGACCTTCGCTCACACGGAGCCGCGTTATATGGAACACCACGCTCCATTTTACGGAGGGCTTGGCTGTGCACCATAACCGTCATGAGACATCCATTGCTTGTGCTTTATATTGTAGATATAGTCTGAGGGCATACTTTTTTTTTTTAAACATACAACACTTTGTCTACTCTTTCTAACAAAAAATTTGGAACAGTATTCAATAAATGTTGAAAACTGTTTTTTGGGTTTTTTAAATAATATTTAATATTTGACATTTTCTGCCATGTCATAATCACGCATGCAGCCAAGGCTCACAGTCTTTGTCAGTACAAAGTGCAGCCCCAGGAAACCATTTTGCACAAAACAAAGGCTATACCCCCTGCACGCCTCTTGTGTTGCTTGATTTGGCAAGATTCCAAATCTCACTCTCCGGGCACACATACACGGTCAGGGCTTCCTTAATGTACTCTGATCACTGGGACTCATCTAGACCAAAGGCTGCTTAAATTTGCTGACATCTCTAACCTCCAGACTGACTACTGCCGCAGTTGATTTCAGACACTGAGGGCAAAAGAATATTATATATATTATTATATGTATTTATCACATTGACTTTTTCTTGAAAAATATGTTTTATAAGCGGAGGCTACACGAGACAAGTCCTGTGAAAAGCAACATTGGGTGTGAAAATAAAATTCAATTACATATTCCGGATTTGTAGAATATCTCAACGGTAAGTAAAAAAAACATTCTTAATTTGTGGTTTTAATAAAGCAGATATATGAAGAAAAGTGGGACATGTGCTGCTCTACATCACATGTTCGGTGTGTTTCTGTCAGTGCCACAAAAGAACGGAGCTTGTAGCTGCATAAGTATGTGTGATTTTATATGTGGGGGGGAAGGCAGAAAGTGTGCTGTTTTCAGCACGCGCACTGGCGAGTGCGCGTCTGTGTGTCAAAAGATCACACCGCCTCATTGTCTGAGGCAGAGCAAGTTACGAGATGTTTTTTTTTTTCCTCGCAGGATGCCGGGCAGTTTGGAGACTGAGGGGTCTGAACAGAGGGAAGGGACAAAAGCGAGGGAGCCAGAGGGCGGCGGTTCAGCGGATGAGCCGGTGAGATGCTAATGCAGCATGACACCTCTGAAATGAATCCCCGGTTACCATGGTGAAAAAGCAGGACGGGACAGTCTCACAGGAGCCCCGGATAAAGCCAGCTGTAAATGATGTTTGATTAGTATTTAGATCATGTGCGTGCTCAGAAAGGACATTTTGCTTTTGCACCAGTACCTCGGCGAGTGAATCCTCCAGACTCTCATCTAAACAGAATGTTAACTCTAATTGCAAGCGGCAATCTTTTTTCTTTTCTTTTTCATAGTATAAGTGTATCACTGTTCTAAATGCCGCCATTGCTGGCTTGTACATTGCAGCACGGCACGGCATTTAAGAATGTAAGAATATGTAACCCCTTTCGTAAGTGGCATGCAGAATCCGAAGCGTCATTAGAACGTTATTATGGGTTCATTCACCTCTCGACCAACATTTCCGACACAGAACCCAGGTGCACTGGGATGCCATTGGTCGATCCCATATGTAAATTTCGAAGCAGACAATCCTGTTTACAGAAGCTTAAGAGCAGGGAGATATCGGTGTGCCACATAGCAAATATGGAGCAGGGGTGAGTGCCTGTGTGCGTGTGTGCGCGCGTGTGTGTGCGCGTCTTATTTACTCACGCATTTCAGCATGTTGAGGAGATTTTACTTCATTTATTCCACAATCAGCCAGGACATTTCGATACGCAAATGCATTATTTATTAATACGAAAAGTGAGACAATTTGCATAAGCAAGAAGGTGTCATACGTGAGGTCAAACCGCCGAGGCATATACATGGTGTTTACTCATGTGCCAGCGGAAAAGGAACGTAAATAAAGCACAGTGGACGTCTGTTTGGCTCACGACCCCTCACAGCAATATCTCATTACGTCTGAACTACTGAACCGATGGCGGAGCGTTATAGTATTTTTGTTTATTGCTTTCTAAGCAGCATAACCACTGCTCAGTGAGCGCTGTGTGTGCCACCCACAGGCTTCCTGCTGCTGCCTTCGCACCTCTCTGTTTTCCTCTGTCAGCCACGGCACCGATGGACTGCCCACCTAGCCAGAACTAATCACACGTGACTGCTATCTGTCGGTTAAACACTGGGCGCCTCGTGTCCCACTGATACCGCACAGTGGGAGAAAAAAAGGATCCGACCACACATCCACAGCGCACAACTGCTCAAAGTGTGCAAAGGAGTATTTTTTTATTATTAAGTGAGAGGCAAACGTAGCTTTTACTGGCACGTGCAGCCTGTGTGGACGGCAGGTTGCCGATCACGGGGCTAACACAGGCGGACAATTACTCACTCACACTTAGACTCAGTTACTGGTTGACACGAAGCACCTTTCGGGCCGAGGGAGGAAACCCAAATTTAAAAGAACATGCACACACAGGTCAGGCCGGCCCTGGTGACCCTGGGGGCATTTTCCTTTTTTCAATACCCATTAAATAACTCCCATGAAAGAGAATCATTGCGGCCCCTACTGATATCGTGTGCGAGCAAAGCACAGCGCCGGGTCCACGTTCCTCATTGACGACCAGTTCAGTGTGTTTCTTCTACGAATAAACCTGTCGCTGGTCACCGACTGTATTGATGCAGGTCTCGATGCGAATTAAACTCAAATGAAATCACCGCACAAATTCACTGCAGAAATGTGAGGCTGGCTGATTTGAATAATTCTCATTTTGCTCTTCACCCATCAATGTCACTGTAGCTGACAACATAGAACATGTTGTCTTGTTTAGTTTTATTTTTCAATGCCATTTAAATATAGTTTATTTATATATATATATATATATATATATATATAGTTAGTTATATCTAATACAAGCATAAGTATAAATGAATGGATTGGGCTTCTTGTCCACAATCTATTCATTCAATTATTAACTTTTTTGAAAACTCAATCAAGTATATCCCAGACTCACATCGTGGCTGTATCTCTTCCTCATCCCCTCCTCTTCCTCTCGTTCACTGTCTGGCCTGTGTTACATGTGGGGGGAGGGGGTCTGACAGAGACAGATTACTCAGCCACAGCTTAAAGGTGACTGCGTCGCTCCTTTTTTTTCCCCCCAAAGCGCTGGATCATTGGAATCCATCATGGGCAACGGCACCCGTCTTCACATAGACAGAGCACGTGGGATAGGAAAAAAACGAGGGGACCGTGTTTTTCCCCCAAAAAATCGAATGAAAAGGACAGGGATGATAAGAGAGTGGCACCACAGGAGCACAAGACTGCAGTGTGTGCGATGCGCAAATGCTGAGGAGAACCACGTGGCGGAGGGATGGAGAAAAGTTCTAAGGAGCTTCACCCCTGGCCTCAGCGGTGCGTAGTGGGGAAGGGGGGGGGGCGTCCGTGGACGGGGCCATTTGTCATTATTGGCTCGTACCTCCATCCCCTTGCTCAGCCTGACATCCCTCCTACGCTTGACATAAATCATGGTTTCTCCATAACAGATCCCCTTTTCTGCCACGGAGGGGAAGAATCTGCGGGTCATATTGACACATTTCAGCTCAGCACAGGGATGCATAATCATTACGGACGCTGATTTGAAACGTGTGCGGCAGCTGGTCGAAATCGGCCTTCACACCGCCCGACCAATGCACGAGACGCGATAGGACGAGGAAAGAACGTGCCGTTTTTGCAGCGTCCACGCAACCCGTCTCGGCTAGCTCGTGCTCCCCTATTCTAGGCATCCTATCTGTCCAAGATATTTATCGGAAAAGAAGGGGTCAAACTGAAAGGAGCTCATTAAAAGACTCCGTGGAGGAAACCAAAGAAACATTTGTGCTTATCCCAGCGCCGCAGATGCAAACACAGAGAATCCGTGGTAGCCAAGCAGGCCCAATTCCCAATTTCTCATTTCAAACCTTGAGTGTGGATTAACCTCGAAGTTGAAAAGAGAGACGGGGGGGGTGGGGGGGTTGCAGAAAATGGACAAAGAGGACAAATCAAGTGCGCAGAGCAGGTGCTTAAACATTAATAACTCCGCTGTTGGTATGAGGTTCAAGAACATTTGTCAAGTGCTCTGCATTAAAACCATTAGTATGCCGTGCACGTGCGCAACCCGTCCCGAGGCCTAGTTGAAGGTGCGGATCATTTGATAGTAGCGAGAGACAAATATATTTATTGGACAGATGTGTATGATCTGGCCTGCCGTAGCATCCAGCGAAACACGTGGTCCAAAGATCGAACATCGGAAGTGAGGAGCATTGTTTTACCATGTTGGATGATGAAGCGTCAGTAGCACTACAAATAAGAATCAAATCCAAGCCCAGCATCATTAAGGTCATAAATATTTCATTTGAAATCTTCTTATAATTAAACATTAAAATTTTAACATGTTCTTTAATATGTTAACCACGGCTCGAGAACAGGACTATATTTTCCAAGTGTCTTGATTAATCGCGAAGCGGCAAATGTATTTTCAAATGATCCCGTAATTAGTCATTTTCTGTTTCAAGGACATTTTCCCTCGAAAACGCGGGACTCTTTATTAACAAAAATGTTTAATTAAAACGCAGAGCAACATCAGACACGTGCCGATATGTCTATGGATTTTTTTCTTTTTAGCAGAAACCACACAGTGAGGCTACTGTTGGGCTCGTCCTCAGACGTCATGAACGTTGATTTGTATATGTATATATGATTTGTGAATCCACATTGATTCCCTTTTTAATGTAATGGAAAGAAAAAGAAGAGGAAAACTGTCGTTTTTGGAGAGTGATGTTTAAATATGAATTAATTATGGAGATTGAGTGCTCCCCTCCTGCCTTTACACTACACACATTACACTATACAAAACACTGTACTGTCATTGAAATTAAAGTCATTTAATATTGTTTATGTCCTAAGCATTGTACATTTACTGACACAAAAACGGACAACATTGAATGGCATGCAGTGCTCATGTGTTCCTTTAGGTCCCCATTAGTTTTCCAATTATCATGTATGGTAAATGTGTATGAATACATAATCTAAATGCAAAGTGACAGCCAATTTTGACCCTTTAATCATGTGGGAATGAAAACAATGCGAGGTAATCTATTGAAAAGTAATAATGTAACATGATATTGCGGGGCGGCATAGAATAATTAACTAACGTATCGCTCACTTGATTTTCTTGCCCGGACTTAATCCTTAATAGATCCTCAATTTATTGAGGCAAATGTTTACGAACTGTGACCCCAAAGCTCCACATCTCTGCAATTGGCGAGCCGGTATTGATAATCGATAACCGATCGAGTTCAATGAAGGATAGTTAGTGTAACGTGGCAATAAACCACAAGTGAACACCGGGAGACGAGCCAGACCAGCCTCCTGACATGCCCTGTTAATGATGCTCAGGTTTAACGATACATATATGAGGATTAAGTATGAGAGCCATACAGAGAGAAGCCTAAATAAATGATTGGGGGGCTAATTGCAGTGGTCCAGGCTTTTGATAAAGGATCACATTTCCCTAATGATAAAACATGACCCTCTCCAAAGATCCCTCACTCACGCTGCCTTCTTGGCCTTTGGTTTTATTGCCCAGACCTCCGCACTCCTTAAAGCTGTCACAAGTACTTTCCAAGATAATCTAATTAGAAGCAAGAGGCTGTCTTTTGTTTGATAATTAGGGCGAGTTATTCGAGCGCCTATCTCGCCATAAATATTGTCATAAGAGTAGAATGGAGCACTGTTGGGCGACCAGTTCCCAGTTATGGCTTCTTCCCTTGCAGTGAGCGGTGAGGCGGTTATAGACGGAAAATGGCCAGGAACTCAATGCTGTCTCTGAGGCCCGAGGATATCTGCGCCGCTAATAGCAGCTCATCCTCTAATGACCATCCTTCACATGATATAATTGAGGTATCATAACCATTATCAAATCTCTTGCAGCGCTTTTATGATGCATGCGCGACAATGTGCGAGGTGGGTGTATGGTGCGCGACTAAAAGTGGAACCTAAACTTCTAATCAAATTCCACCGAGTGCCACTTTGCTTGCGTAATTGGGTTGAGTGAAAAATAGGCAACTCTTCAAATGAAGTGCTCTTAGTGTTAATTACGCAGATTTCAGACCCATGACTTTGGACGGTACACAGAATGTAGGTCCAAAACCTGAAATGGTTCTTTAATATGAAATACACAAAAACGATTCGAGCCATTTGAGGAAAGCGGCAGTTTCAGAAAGAATAGCATGTGCCACACCGAATCAAAAAAATGGCACTATTTGGGGAAAAATTCTTATTCGGTAACCAAGTTTCACTACTCAGTGCGATGTGTTAGAAATAGATGGTTATGACGTTTTTAAAAGCAGACGACTGCGCGTCAAAGCTTAAACACAAACGATGAAAAGTGGACACGCTGAAACTGTCAAAGTACCTCAATCTCACAAGAGAACGGGAAATGGGGGGTGTTAATGGGGGGTTATTATGGCTGATTGTGGAGGTTAAATCCTGTTGCTCTCCACCTGCTCTCTCTGCTACTTTGCAGTTCACAGAAAGCCTCCCCACCTCTAATGGCAGTGTAAAAAAAAAAAAAAAACGTTTGCCCACAAGTGAAATGATTTGCTCTAACTACTACAATTATGCCTTTTCTCTTTAAGACATGCAGTATATTAAACGGGAGCAAGAGCATCTGTCTTTATAACGTAGTTGTTGCGAAAAGATGTGGCAGAATTGCCGCTTGCACTGGCGCAAAATGTCCCCCTTTTCAGGTCTAATGCGTCTCCAATTTTGGGGTGGGTAAACAAAACACCGGGGGCGAGTGTTTTATTCCTGACAAAAGCCGCAAGGCCAGCCGGCAGAGAACGGACTGGCGCAGCAAGTGATGTCAGAAAAAGGTTATGTTGAAATGGGTTAAAGTCTCCTTTGGCTTCTCTGGAAAGTGTTGGAAAGTGTTTATATTTGCTGTGAAACTCGTTTGCAGATCACTTTAGCTCTGCATACGCTGCCAATTTAGGGCTACACGGCTCGAGCCGTGCAAATCCTGCATTTTTATTGATTGTTTGTTCATCGCCATCCACACCAATTTATGAAACAATGGTTTCAATTCCCACCCTTATGTGCCGCGTATAACCGGGCACAATTATGGATGGGGGGGGGGGCGCTCGGCTCGGCCCTGATTTTCATTCACAGGACGGCAGCTCTCTGCCTCCAATAATGGGTAAACAAACAAAGTGTGACGAGCCTGATGTTTGTCAGTTCATAAATTAATTACATTTTGATGGTAAGCTCTGATGGCATGAGAATAACCGAGAGGTTACATTGCTGTCAATGTCATGCACCGGTTGATGTATTGGGATAGTTTGGACGGCGAAGTGGATTCAATTTCCCAAATAACCCCGAAGCCGATTGTATTAATGCCGATGTTTTTTGTGCATTAAAACTACCCATATAGACTGTTTATTATCTACCACTAACCAGTGGCATTATGCTTTTTGGTTTGGACTAATGTCAAATGAACATAGGTCGGATTGGATATGTAAATGATGCCCACTCGTCGCTATTATTAAGAATTAGAATGGAGACCCTCTAAGCATGACGACAACAACGAGTAGCTAGAGCGTTTGCCTGAGTGTTGTTGACCTTTGGGCCGCGCATATGCCTCCCACGCGCTCTCTGTGCATCGGCGTGAATGGACGGTGCCAAGATGCTCTGGCAGACGTGTTTCAGATCATAAAAAAAAGCAAAAAAAACAATGGTCTCCCAAAAGCACTGACTTCATTTACATGATATATTTTGCCACAGTGTTTGTGTGCCGGGGGGTCAGAACACTGCACTTTAGCATTTGCGGGAAGTGGACCGGTGCTCGAGAGAGTGCGGTTGAGGGGGAGGTGAACACCTCGAGGAATGCAAATAGTATTTGACATTTTATCTGAGAAGAGAACACATGACGCACCGAAATTTCTGTTCGTACACAGGGCCCCAGTGTCACACCGCACACATGAAATTTTATTCACTGTCTGGAAACATCCGATGATATCAGAATATGTTTGCAGTTTCGGGTTCTGATTGTAAGGCTGGTTAGGAGGGACCTAGCGAAAAAAAAGGCAAGCAAGGGCAAAGGTGTGAAAATAAAAAAAAGTGCTTCAATAATAAGAGTTTGAAAACTAATTACAGAAATAGCTAAAAGGATCTTAATAAAAGAGGCGAACTGAACAATAGAGAGAGCAGAAGCACCCATTCAGTGCCCCACAACCAATGGAAGTGAACCACAGAAGGGGTTTATATACACATGGAATAGTCCATCACAAACACAAAGGGGCACAAAAATAACTAAGCACCGACACTAAATATCTGTCAAATGAAGAATATCCTGATATAAACACACACCATCATAGTAATAGTAATAAAAACTAAATCAAGCTTCAACCTATTAAAAAAGCCAAAACTCCATATTTTTTCGGATAATACAAAGCCCAAACCCCCTTTCTTCCTTTTCCATGGTGGACTCTTCCACCTGCTGTGGGCTGTCCTTAGAAGGCCATCTTTGCCTCATTTTGGGCCTTTTGCTATAAAAAAATAGAGTCACTGTTAAGCAACTGAAACAGAACGAGGCAGATTGTTAAATGAATTGTGTGCACCCAATTAGAAACCAAACAAACTATTTGAATTGCTTTATTTGGGGGAAAAACACAATATTGTTGGAAATCATGCGTTAGGTCATTTATTTGAGAAGCGTTTGAGTCTTGGTGAAGTGGGAAATCTGTCTTTCAGATGCAAATGCAACAACTGTAATAATGAATAAGATAGAGACACATACCCAAGTTAAATATTTGAATGAAATAGAATTCACAATATAAACCCAACAACTGAGAGTTATTGGAGCCGTGCAGCAAAATCTAAAAATATAGAATTCCAAATGAAATCAAAATTATTTGTTCGAACAAACTCTTAACATTTAAATGAGGTGGAGTTCCACATTGTGTTCCTGTGGCACTGCCCAATGGCGGTAGGCAAAAGAAGAGGTAGCAAAAACCTGCAGTGTTTGCATGAAAACATTGTAATTGAAAAGCTAAATGCCGAATACGTTTGTTGATTTGTCTTTACATTCTGCCAATGAAATATTTGTCGCTGTAAGAACTGCCTCCATTATTCTGGATAAGGTGCCAAATGCTGATTTGTATTGGTGCTTATTAAGGACATGAATGGTCTCTCGTGCCAATTTCACCAGCGTCCCATTAGCCCAGTTTTTCCTGAGCGGCGGGCCCCGCATCAAATCTGCAGGTTGGTCTGTGTGATATACCTCATGGGCCCACGCTGGGAGCTCTGCACTTCATATGGAATGCCATGAAGGAGGATCAGAGCTCAGCCAGACTGGGTAACACCCACAGAGAGCGGGGGGCCTTTATGCGTCCTCTTGATCCCTCATTCTTTTCCCATTTGCTTTCCCCTCCTCCTGCCATGACAGCGTGATTAACCATCAGACGCACAATGGGGGCACATGTCCCCCCGTTGCCACAACCCGCTCCCCCCAGACCTGTACACCCTAATAAGGATTAGGAAAAGAAGTTAACAAAGAATGAAGAAGTCTTTCAGCAGCCGCTAATTCTCCTCTGCTGTGTGTCACTTTCCATCCTGGGTTATTCAGGGCCTTGTGTTTGAACATAAGGTATAATCCTCTTAAATATCAGAGGTGGACAAATCATATTAATTCAGACATTGCTTCCGCAGGCCCGAGGGCACATTATGCACTCGACACGCCGACCTCACCATCTGCTTTGTTTTCTCACCTGCCACTAACAGCCACCCCGGTGCTCCTCCACACTCTGCCCCTGCTTCTCGTTAGCGTCTTACATTTTTTTATTAAATGGGAAAAAAAACATATATATATATATATATATATATATATATATAAATTCAATGCGGCTGATGTGCCACATTTTAGACAATATGTTTTACAAAAAAAAACTCACAGTCCTGGTAACGCAAAATATTCATTGTGCTACTCTCTATAATAAATCCTATATAATATAGAGATTTTTTTTTTTTTTAAGTTTGTATAACGAGAGCAAAGAAAGCGGATGTGAGCGGCATTGTACTGCAACTCCCCCAAAGTAAAATAAATGACACAGGAAGTCACAGAAATATGTACAGTCTTGTACAACAGATTAATAACAGATTATCAAATGTCAAGACAGATCAGACAGCATCTCGGCCCCGTTCTCCTCACCGGCGTTACATCTGTCCGCTCTTGCAACCAACTTCATTTCCACTTGAATCTTATCAACCTTCTGCTGCCCTCTGAAGGAAACAGCATCTACACTTTGACATGATTTAGCCCCAGAACGACGTACGCTGCCGTGCCCCGGGGGAATGTATGGACAAAGGAGTCCCTGGCTCTTTCTCACCCTTCATTCTTTTTTTTTCTCTCTCTCTTTCTCTCTCGCTCTCTCTTCTGTCCTCTTTCCCTCTCTTCCCTCCCCGAGCTCGCCCTTGTCGCTCAGCTGTCTGCGAGGCGTCAGGCGTCCCCCCCTCTCGGACGGACAGGTGCCGGCGATGTCTGATGGGGTAATTTGCCACAAATGTACAAAACATGAGAGATCAGAAGAAAAAAAATTTGAAAAAGTCACCTCGAGAGAGCTCCATTTCCATTCGTCACAAAAACTGACAGGCGGTTCCCTCTTGTCATTCTTCGAGATTATGTCCTTTCATGTTATCAGCAGGTTGATTTCTTCTCAACTTGGCGCCAGGGCCTTCCACCACTTAAAAGAACCATTCGGTGTGAACAACACACCACCCATTGACTTCCAATCAACTAAAACAACCCACCTAAAGATAAACCTCCTCCACCTCAAAATAACACATAGTTAACACATACGATAAATAAAGGGCATGATGAAAATAGACCAAATGAAATGAGGACCAAGCCAAGCAAACAAACAAACTACAACAACGCAAACTACAGCAGGGCCCGCACCAGCAGCCTCTCCCTTCTGGTGGCGGCGCAAGAGTTTTCAAGCTCTCTCTGCTCCAGGTGCTTCGCGTTAGTCTGATTAGACATCATCAGGGTGGAGCTACTGGCAGAAACACACGATACACTGTTTTTAATGATATTACACTAGGTTAAGCCCTGAGATCCACAGATATGATATTATCTACCGACTGCATCTATCTATCTAGTTAGTGAAAAATGGGCTGGATTGTTAACATTCTTCGAAAAAAAAAAAATCATTCTCTTCATATGACTTGAACAGATTCTGGACCAGTTGTGGTTCAGAATTTTCCCAGAGTGGCTGCAGGTCCCTGTGGCGGATGGGAGGCCCAGGCGGCCACCCATCTGATGCAAATCCCCGCCTGATGTGATGCATCGCCCGTCAGTGAGCCCGCATCACCCCAGGAAGTTCGACGGTGGCTCACGTCAATGGAATCGCATCGGCGGCATTACCGTGCGCGTTTCAGCAGGGATGGATTTGCATGAGGAATCATTTTTCTAAAGCTCTGTTCACACAATGTTAATGCTTCGGAGGATCACGCCGTGCCAATCACGGATTATCCGGGGGTTCCAAAAGGAAAGATATCGAATGCATAACTGTATTCTCAGACTTGGAGGCAGGCAGAGGTGTAATAAATCACAGGACAATAGATGCAGGGAAATAAAGCGGCCTAATCCTCTGGGTTAGAAATAGAATTAAGAATTATTTCGGGGGGATCGGGAGAAATGAAAATGGAAATCTTGTATTTACTCCACCTAGATGCATAAGAGGAGAGCTTCATTCATCTCGTGATTAATAAGGCGCAGTCTATTTTACACACACACAATTTATTTCAGCATTTGTCTCTCATCATGCTTTCTTTGTGGGTGAGTATTTCATTTATCAACATCACACTGTCTGTACTGACTAATCCTGTTGTGATCCCATTTTTTTTTAGAGTGCTGTAATAATAATAAGAAGAAGAATATAATATCATAGACGGGTATGATGTCTTCCCACGAGCCGTTCAAATACAAAAAGTTGAGCAGTTTGCCATTTTGGGAACATTGTGAGGTTCTTGGATACACAGAGCACAAAGAAATCAATGCACCGCAAACAGCCCCACCAAAAGGCCATCTCCCCAAATCTTCCGTGACCATGAAAGGCCCATCGTGCGTTATTGTTCTCTCATCCCCAATGAGAGGATAAGGGGCCGCAATAAATTGATTGTGTCTCCACAAACTGGTGGTACACATTGATTTTTTTCCCCCTTCCTATTAAAAAAAAAACAGGAACGCTCTGTTCAACTGACAAATGCCAAAAGAGTGGATCAACCAGTCCTCTGATGTTTAGAGACCGTTTTGTTGTTTGTTGTTTTTGTTGTTTCACATTTTATACACTTCCCATCCAATACCTGGATACTACCACTATTGGGGGGGGGAGGTGTTGTCACGGCAGCGCAAGGTGTGTGCTGGGTGTGTGGCTGAATGAGCGTAAGCCCGGAGAGTGTAGCTATGAGAGATGGCGGCGCTGCTCCGTCTGCCGTGTTTTGTTATGAGCATATGTCTTAGTCAAGAGTCAGGGAGCTGCTCAGAGCTGTGATCATCTGCTGTGTCAATCAATTAGTACGCGTGTGCTGCCCGGACTCTCCCCCACCCACTGTCTTTTGTCACTCTGGAAGCACAAAGGGTCAAATGTGACATCAATAATATAGCGCGATCCATCTCATATCAAGCCGATGTATTCGCCGTAGTTACAAGTTGCCGTCTCATGGCTTCTGTGGTTCGGTGGACTCTGGACTCTTTTATTTCGTGAATATTTGAAGGAATTTCTGCATTCCTGTCGTCGTGTGACCAATGAACTCGGTGTAAGGCCTCGGGGCACACTGGAAGAAAACAGATTAGCCCATTAGCATTGGTAGGGGTTAAATGAAGACCCCTGGCTGCCCGGCTGACTATTAAAGCAACTGCTGCCCACCGATGTCAGGAGACAATCATCCAGCTCCTTTTGCATGAAAAGGAAATGTTTTCATATCAAGCTCTTCCACTTTTTTTTTTTTTTTTTTTTTGCGAATAGAACCACTCATTTAATGCTCCAGATCCAAGAAGGCCAGGCTCATTACACGGTATTTTCCCAAAAGCACTGAAGATTTAATCGTGAGCAAACCATCTATCTCACCTGTCCAATATCTAATACAAGTCCCCCAACAGCACACGTCTTTGTGGTATAGTCAACTGTCTTCTGCCAGACGTGGAAGAATTAACAGAGAGCTCTGGTAGTGGGGGCCCCTCTCTGCCCTCTGGGCCTTTATGCAGCCACAAATGAAAATTCCCACCAACACACAATTTCTTTAAAGTATAGTCCCCTTTTTTCTCTCCAGGGATATTGACCCTGCCGCTCAGGTTCCGGTCGGCTGTGCACCGCGGAGATGTCGGGACTGTCAAAGGAAATATACGGTCCTTGTCCAGAGCCCAGGTGTGCTGAGGCAAACTGTTAAATTTGGTCATTACTCTTGTAATAGTGTTTTTTACGGTTTGTTCGCAGAGGGGTCATGTGTGCAACTGCTGCAGCAGGTCTGCAGACAGAGACGTAGGGCATCAGTTGTCAGCGTCCTATTGAAGCAGATCCCTATGTCCATGAATAAGATTAATGGCGAATGTTCGGCACAGACATAACCAAAAACAACACAACCGAGGAGAAAAAAACAAAAACGCAAAATCAGTCTTTCCTGTGCATCACCACTTCTTTTGTTGTGTTTTTTTTTTTTTTTTTTTTATGCCTTCGTGCACATGTGTGCGTGTTCACTTGCTCACGGCAACACGAGGATGTATGTTTTGGTGTGATTGTGCCAACTGTGCTGGAGGCAGGGCCAGGGGGGAGGAGGCGGCCCTTCTAATGGCTCTTTGATGTAGATAAATGGCTTACAGATGGTCCACTCAATATATTCAAATAAGATATAAAAAATAGGGGAGGGGCTATCAATATGGGACGGTTCCAGTCGAAGAAGGATGGATTGATCTGTCTACCTAGCAGACCTGATGTGTGTGCCGCAACTGAGAACACATGTAAATGTCTGGAAATGATTTGGGAACTTCATTTTACCTCGGAAGTCAGATTGGGAGTTTTCACCACAACGAAGATTATTTCACAAGCGACACGGAATTTCATGAGTTAAACATTGAGTTGTGTTGAATGCAGGGTTATGTTGTTATTTGTTTTACAGCCCTACCTTTACCGCAATAAACACTTTATTCAAGATGAAATTGTAGCCTTTGTGTCGACAACAACAAAGTAAGAGATCGATACAGTAAAATGCTAAATAAACAAAAACAACCAAAGGATAATGCTGGGATATCCCCGGCTAAGAATGGCCTTCGGGGGGGGTATTACAACTCTCCAAGATACAGCCGTGTGGACAGTTTACGACCGAGGAGATAATCCTCCTCCGTTCAGTTCATCTCGGTCTGCAGACCGTGTCCTGGAGGCAGCACGCTCCGTGCCGTGCCGTTCCGCCGCTATAAATTGTATTTACCCGCGTTTCACCTTTAACACTGAGCTAGAAAAGAAGCCCAAATACGATTATCCACGTGAGGAATTAATCCGGAGATGAGCACAGGGTAATGTATGGTAATTATCCAACAGGATATTCTTACATAGTGATTAGCATATCTGGGAGGCCAGACAGGGATGGGAGGTACAGTCTGAGAGGGAGGAAAGGACACAGCTGCTGATAAGGAGCCCAGTTTGTATTTTTATTTTTTTTATTTTTCCTTTTTGATGAAAAAAAATGTGGATAGTCTGGCTACAGGCATGTACTCCCTCCCCTCTCTCTGTTCCTCTCTGTCTTACGTGCACACAAACACACAAACACACACAGCCTCAAGACTGTCCTCCTCTAAAAACCCATATGGCCGCTCAGGCCGGAGGACTTGTTGCAGACACAGAGGTGTGTACTCACTTGCAGACACACAAACACTCATGGACAGTGACAACACAACGGTCAGGCAGGTGGGCAACAGGGGGAACACGACGGATTTGAGAGTGAAACATCTCAAATATTTGTGCTTTTGCAACATGGGGGTTTGGCCTAGTACGTATATTTAATTTGGAAAAAAAAAGGACTCACTTTCATCTCTGATAGTGAGATGGCTTTTTGTTTCTTGTTTCTTATACTCTGTATGTCTTCTTTTTATTCTTAATTAAAATGTAAACTTTGTCTTCAGCCAATACATGCTTAGTATAATGTGTTATGATATCTGGACACCAAGCAGAGGAGAGATTTACCGTCTATGAATATGTATTCACCATTAACATTCAAAACTCTGCAATAAAAAACGGGTTGGACTATATTATTAATTTGTGTTTGTTTATCTGTGTTGTATTATAAATAAATACATTTGTGTCCTCTAACATCAACCTAAAGCCATCATTTATATACAGTAACAGAAATAGCACTTTTAAATGTTTGCCACTCAAACCAATGGATTTCTAGCTGCATCAAATGTATATATATATATGTATATATTTATTTTTTGCGGCCCTGCAACCCCATTTCGCAAACGTGGCCACTGTATCATTTCTGGGTTTGGCATTTAGGTGTAATCAGCCATGTAGGACACCAGCTTGCCAAGAAGCCGGGCCCTTTTGTGAGACGCCCATCTGTTTGGTGCATTGGGACGTGGCCCTGTCCCAGAGAGCCGCTGGAATGAAAGGGGCCGAGCATGAGAAGGCCCCAGCTGAAAGGAGCGGGGCGGGCGGCAACATCGGGACACACAGTCTGTCTGAGGCCGTCCCCACTCTTATTCTAATGCGGCATCCACGTCTCTCCCCGCTCGCATACGTCTGCGAGATCAGAGAGCGGCAGATGCACCAGGGGAGGCCGACTGGGACGCGCGAGCGCTCGCCTCCACCCTTTCATGCGTGAGCTCGCCGTTCCACCTCCCTCCCTGGCCCGTTAAGCTGTTGGGCTAATATTTTCCTATTGACTCGCCAGTGTATACATTAGCCGGCCACAGTGACCTCTCAGTCGGACGCACAAATCGGTGAGGGCCCGGATCAATCCAGGCGGTGGGCTTCTCCGTCCCCTGTTGTGGGGATGCAGCGGATGGGGCCGGGCCGAGTGGGAGCAGGTGAGAGCTGCTGCGGGGGCGTCCAACCGTTCCAGGGAGAGTCGTGACCCTACAGCGGCGGTGCTGATTACACGCCACCCAGGGCCGCTCGGCCCTGAGCGTCTCAAGCCTCCGCACTCCAGCCTGAAGCATATTACCCCTGACTGAGAGCACGGCAGCCACATACAACACGATAATAATCCGACAGCAAACAGCGGGGGACACAAATATTGTGGGGTTTTTGGTCATGGTTTGTTTCTTTTTTTGATTTTTTTTTGTTCTCTGCATTGAAAACGTGACTCTTTTTGGTACCACTATGACGACTTGCGCATTAAAAAGATTACAGAATATTTATTTGAATTGATCTCATTTCAACATTTTGTTTGAGCCTTTTTTACAACCATAAGCTGGCAATTTCCCAACATTATAGGTATAAAATAAAGTAGTTGATGGCCATTATGTCACTTTTATTAAACTAAAAAATGTACCAACAAAAAAAAAGATGAACTCATTTAGAACCATTTCCAATCCCTCTTCCCAGCATCCTGGAGATGGGAGATGTGAAGCAGGTGACCTGCTTGTGAGAGTCTTGGCATGTGTTGGGTAAAAAAAAAAAAAGAGCCTTTTTTTTCCCTTTTTTCAGGAAGGAGGACCAGATGCCCCCCAAGGCCCCAGCAATCCCCCATCCCTTGTCCCTCTGCTTCCCAAATGTACACCCAGGCACGTTCCTTTCTATCCACGCAGCGTGCGCCCCACCACCACCACCTCCCCAACCCCCGGCCACTCCTGATAACTGACAGCAGCTGCATTGATGAGCACAATGCGAGGGCCACGGCAGCTCAGCTGGGCTCACTCCCCACTTGACACTGGTTTGACCTCTGGCACAAGAGTCGTCCTCCCAGAAGGCTGCTCTGCCTGTAGCCTGACACAAACCGTCTCTCTCGCTCTCCCTCTCCCTTCCGGCACGACACACACACGCACACACACACACCCAGCAACGGGTGCATCCGAGGGTCAGTCGGGTCAATTAAATTCAACTCGAGGATAAATGATTGGTAAATCATGTACAGGGAAGGAAGTAGTGCCCAGCAGTGTGGAAAGGAGGCAGTCTTGTGGTCTTTTTCCACTCTCGTCATGCGACAGTCAATATTAGCCTGTTGTGCTACTGACACAACAAAGATGGCTTTACAGTCCCTTGTGCGTGGATCTATATTTACCCCCCCCCCCACCACCACCACCACCACAAACTCCGTACACACACGGGCTGTGTGCTCAAACGGCACCAACGGCGCATTCACCATGAGCGAGCGCGGAAGGCCCGTTGTAGCTCTCCTCCCGGTGGGACTGATGACACCAGGGAAACTAAACAGAAGTTGATGGTGCGACAGAGCAAGGGGGAGGGGGGGCGTGGTCGGCCATTCAGCTCCTTTACAACTTTACAAAATAGCCTTTTAATTTGCTGTGGCGTCTGAGGTGTCTGCATTGTGACTGCATCAATCACCATCATCACCGGGGGGCCGTGGGCCCTCTGTCCCATGGGCCCTCTCACCGCAACGACCCCCTCAGGCAGATCACTCTCTCTCTCTCTCTCTCTCTCTCTCTCACTCTCTCTCTCTCTCACTCCATGTGGGGCGGGATTCCCTCTCTCGCCCTCACGCTCGCACTCACTCATGCGGACAATGAACCCCACCACTCGCTGCTATCATTTTACCGTCTCGATAGTGCACGTAATGACCCTCTCGCTGCCCCAGTATACAGCTTTGACTGGCTCAGATTTTTTTTTCAATGATCAGCAGAAGTGACCCGACTCCATTCATGTAAGCTTTGTGATTATACATGCCGGGGATCTTACATTAATCTAATGTGGACTTCACTCTCTGGGATGCATTAGGATAAACGAAAGGAGAGCTTTCTCCACTCCCTCAATGTCACTACTGTGGGAAACCAGAAGTCAGTCCAACTCAGGTTTCAGACTGGTGGAGCAGAAATTTCTCAGTATGGAGGCGGTCACTATGGGTAACTCCTGTCTCTGTGGCAGTCGGCATGCATTGATGGGATTTCCTGCTGTAGTAATGTCTGTTTCGTCTGCGGAGGAGCCACCTGTCTAGTAGAGTTTGTAGAGCCTTTTGTTCACCACCGACTGATGGATAATAACCTGTAATTGCATACGGCTGGAAGACGGGATTTCTATGAGCAAATACTATATCAAATGTGCATTATACTAATTCAATTTAGCATAGGCCATCTCTTTTACGTCGCAGACTTAAAGGCAGCTCAACTGGGAACAAACTGTGTTTTCAATTTACATTTTAATTTAAAGAAACTATAGGTGAATGGTGAAACTTCAAAATGTGTCTATGAATATAGTCATCACCATAGGCTTTAGTTGGTTCCTATGTAATCACCGCTGCTATGTGAGATCCTCGTTGCATATCTTTAAAGGCCACTGTGTTGTGTAACAGGGACATCTCCGAGCGTCTGTGTGTTTAATATCATAGCGTGTGATACGAGGTGGTGTCCTCCTCTATAACTTTGCTGTTCCAACCGCTGCCTAATCGCCTTTAATTGACTTGAATTAGCATCTTGTAATTCATTTTGTTTTTCGACAAATTATTTGTATGAATATTCCCAGTGGGTGGCCTTGTTCATCTTGTTAGGGCCAATTAGCTGCAATTAACAAAAACTAATGACTTGCTTTTTCCGTTCCAAAACAAACAGTGTGCACCCGTGCCAGATTCCAGAGCTCTTGTGTGTTGAAGAGATGCTGGGGGCCAGCTCACTGGGCCAGGCTCTAATCAACACCTCTCATGGAGGAACACAGACCCAGAAGGAGACACTTAACCGCACTATTCACACTTAGTGCACCACAGAGATAATTACATCCCCCCTGGTCTTTTCATTGACACCCACCGCTCCATCTGAGATCAGATTTAGGGGACAGAGTGGATATAGTCTTTTTAGCATTATCTCCCATTATTATCAGTGGCAGCCGTCTCCGGTCCACCCAGAGAGCATGCTGGGGGTCTGCTTCTCCTGTCCTACTCCTTGGTTATACACAATTCCAAACTGGCTTTATAATGTCTACGATTTCACACACACAAAAAAACAAGTCACTATCACTTTCACTATCCCTGTTAAAAGAACAAAAAATGGATTTAACTAAAGGCAAACTATAAACAAATAACACAATCCTGGGGTTGTAGAAATGAACACCAGTTATTCCCCCTTAAACTTCCCCATATATGTGCTTGCTTTGATTATGTATACATTTCAACGTCTGTGTAGATCCATAACAGTCACATATCATTGACAATTGACTATATATATATATATATACATACATTAAGAAATAAAGAAATAAAGAAATAAAAACCATACACATATCTTCGCTCCGTTGGAAATATACAGAGGTTTTAGTCAAATGAGCAAAGTGGACTTCATAGATACTTTTGGAGCTGGTATTGGGGGTGGAGAAGAAAAAAATCGACACGATTATAATCACAGCTCTGAATTCACTTGTTCTGGTGTTACATCGTGGGGAGCTTGGATTTTCCCCGGGTGTTATATCGGGGACTAACAGAGCCGGGGGCCGGTGTGGGAAACGCGCTATCTCCGCCCGCAGCGCTCCGACACGGCGCGATAAGATCTGCGAGACACGGCCTATCTGCACAGATTATAACCATTAGTGCTCCTCGGCCTTTCAGGGCAAATGAATAAATAACGCTGGGCCCACAACATGCGTCCGAGGGGAAAGCCTCGTGTTTCAGTCCGAAACCATCTGCGAGGACAGGCCCACTCACTCAACACTGACTTCCTGCTGGTTATGAGTGAGACGTGCAAACGCTGGCTTAATCTGCATAGTTACAAACGTTGCAGGGAGAACCTAAGTTGTTATCTTGCATACATTTCAACTGCGCATAATGACACACCATAGCAGTTGGGTTTTCCCCATAATTTTTTCGAGGAATCGTTCATGTTTTTTTTTCTCCATTTCAGCCAATGTATTTTCATTCTATTCCAACGTTGTATTTAAACTTTTCCTCGTCATAATACTGAGACCGCAGGCGATTGCGACTGAGAGGTGTTCCTATAGGTTTTTCCTGTCGGTGACGTCACTGGCCTCTTCCTGGGCAATAGGCTGAGCTTTAAGAGGTGCGCTCATCGCAGCCTTCCTCTCAGACTCGTCGGAGTGCACGCGGGACACGAATGACAAGACTGATCCTCATATTTTCCCTCCTCCTTTAAACACCACTCAGGATATATTGAGTTGATGTCATGGCATTGGGTGTGTAGCATTGTCCTTTTTTTTTTTTTTACTGCACCCATAACATCGCACATTTCGGATCATCTTGGCCGGGGGTCCATATATATAATTTTTTTTTCGGTTTGTCATTTTTTATTTATTATATATATCTATATTTATTTTAGAAATGCAGCCTGATGGCGCGTTTCCACAGCTGACCTTTTGTTCGGAGCTGTCGGCCACGTGTGGATTGTTGGAGCAGCAGAGGTGCGACGTTTAAATCTCCCGGATGGCGATGTGATTGGTGAGATTAGAGTTTGGATGCATTGGATTTTTTCCCCCTGGATCCCACCCAGCAGCACCAGACGAACAAGCAGCGACACGTCGGAGAGAAGACGCGGCGTGTTTCTCCCTCACACTGGACAGGGGAGCGCTCCGGACCATGCTGCAGTGCTCCAGCTGTGAGAAGCCTATCCAGGACAGGTTCCTGCTCAAAGTTTTGGACAGACCGTGGCACATCAAATGTGTCCAGTGCTGCGAATGCAAATGCACTCTGACAGAGAAGTGCTTTTCACGAGAGGGGAGGCTGTACTGCAAGAACGACTTCTTTAGGTAAGCGGTGAGGTGCTTGTGGTTTATTATTTATGTTGGTAAAAAAAAAAAAAAAAAAAAGGAAAAGACAAAAACACGGAGAAAAGATATGCTGCTCTGGTTTTAAAAACAGAAAAAAAAAATCGAGTGAGACTGTTCATTAATTGAGACTTGAAATTTGACGTGGCAAAACGCAAGAGACCACCTATATTTTTGGATAAAGCACAATATTTATTTATTTTTCTGTCACCAGTATTACAAGAAAAAAAGAGGGGGAAAATTGGATTTGCAAACACCAAAATGTTATTTCTAATTATGCTTATCATATTACATGGGATTTCCTTTGATACAAGGCACTATGTAGTGGTTCATGAAACGGTGGACCTTTGGCATGAAGTATCATTTTAACTCAGTGCTGACAAGAAACGTGGTGGCTGTGCCAAAACTGTAAAACCGACAGAAATCCATTCATTCCATGGGTTGTGTCCCAACACACACACACACACCTGACCGCCGCTATCCCTCTCACACAGGAGATTCGGGACCAAGTGTGGCGGCTGCGCTCAGGGCATTTTACCCAGCGACCTGGTCCGCAGAGCCAAGAGCAAAGTGTTCCACCTCAACTGCTTCACCTGCGTCATGTGTCACAAGCAGCTGTCCACCGGAGAGGAGCTCTACATCCTGGACGAATTCAAGTTCGTGTGCAAGGAGGACTACAACAACAACAACGGGAAAGACACAATCCTCCTCTCGGGTGAGTGCTGGTTCATAAAATAATCAAGCCATCCAGGCATTGGTGAAAATGAAAATTGTACCTTTTTCGCCGAAAATTATTATTATTATTATTATTATTATTATTATTATTATTATTATTATTATTATTATTATTATTATTATTATTATTATTATTATTATTATTATTATTATTATTATTATTATTATTAACATCATCATGTGGTTGTTATTATAACTATTATAATCATTAGTACACATCCTCATCAATTGGTTGTTGTATATTTTTTATAATCTAAATGTGTAACCTGTATAAATTGTTTAAAAAAAATGTGATTTGCTATTTTTTCGCAGATGATTGTTTTATGATTTACACTCTGGGATCCTGTTCCTATACGAAAAAATGCTCACGAACAACATGTCTCCGTTCTCCTCCACAGTGACCACGTCCAGCGACCCCAGCCTGTCCCCAGACTCCCAGGACCCGCAGGACGACGGCAAGGACTCGGAGACGGGACACCTGTCCGGCAAGGACGGGTGCAACAACGAGAACGAGGAGCAGGGCGCCGTGGGGAAGCGCCGCGGCCCTCGCACCACAATCAAAGCCAAACAGCTGGAGACCCTGAAGGCGGCATTCACCGCCACACCGAAGCCCACCAGACACATCCGGGAGCAGCTGTCCCGGGACACGGGCCTTAGCATGAGAGTCATCCAGGTAACCAGCCAATGGGACAAGGGCATTTATTATACCCCGTGCATTTAATATCGGATAGTTTCGTCGTAATATAAGACAATAAATGATAAGATAAGAAAATATAGGAGAATCCTTTATTGTTCCACAGTGGGGAAACTTGCAGTATTACAGCAGCAGAGGTGGCCGCGCAAAAAAACAATCCGGTATAAATAAGTAAAAAAAAAATATATACAATATAATAATAAAATAATCGCGAGGCAGCTATGAAAATAAATTGAAATATTCATCGGTTCAACAATATACAGCATATATATTAAAATGTACATTATCTGCATGTATCGTGACTTCACAGGGCCACGATTTATCCATAGCCGTAATACACTTTGTTGTAATGCACATGAATAAGGTAAATAATGGGCTGATGGCTCTCAGCGTTTTTAACTCCATGCCTGACAGAATTCGTCCCCGTGCTCTGCTTATTTATCACCCATTTTTTTCTGGATTTTTTTTCTTTCTGAACGTGGCCCCCCTAATCTTTGCTCCCATGGTTCTGCTGCACACACCTAAAAACAGGAGTCGCTCAGCACGGAGGTCCATGCACACAAAGGATCGAACACAATGAATAGGAAATGCTTTGGCATTGATCGCTTCATTGAGCTGAGCATCAATCCATTCCCCTCAAAATGTGCTGTTTTCCACACAGGTTTTATAGTTTTCTACGCATCAAACCCACTTCCAGCAATTTTGTAATGACATCGATTATGCTCTGAACAATGAAGTCTATGATAGGTGTGTATTTACATACACAATTCTGAAAAGTTGCTGCTCTTAAAATGGCACGAGGAGGTATACACGTGCGTTCCTGTCCTGCCGTTGTCTAATAACGGGCTGTGTGTGTGTGTGTGTGTGTCCTGAAAGGTGTGGTTCCAGAACCGCAGGTCCAAAGAGCGACGCATGAAGCAGCTGAGCGCGCTGGGCTCGCGGAGACACGTGTTCTTCCGCAGCCCGAGGAGGATGAGAGCCCTGGGAGAGAGGCTGGAGCCAGGGGAGCTGGGACAATTCTCTTATTATGGAGGTGAGCCGGATGTCAGAGTGTCAATTTATGTGCATCTTCAAAGGAGTCCATTCACTACTAAGTAATCAAGCAATTTCTCATCTTTATGTTTTTGAGTTGATCTATTTCTAATCACTATGTTTATTGTCATGCATCAACATGCCAAGACAAATTCCTTATTTGTGAATAACCTACTGGGCAATTCTGATTCTAATCAAAGTATTTTTTTCTTGTTTATTTTACTATAGAATAAAATGTAATAATAAGAAGAAATATATATATATATATATATAACATAAAAATGTTATATATATATATATATAACAAAAAAAAAATATATATATATATTTAACACAATTGTTGTCTGTAAATTCAGACATAGATCTTGCCCTAATCCAGGCATTATTTGTTTTCTGAACACAGACTATGGCGAGTACTATGGCTCGGGAGGGAATTACGAGTACTTCCAAGGCCCACCGCCGCCCCAGGCTCAGACGCCGGCAGACCTGGGCTTTGTGCCCTCCTCGGTCCCCGCCGGCACCCCACTGGGAGCCATGGACCACCAACACCACCACCACCACCACCACCAACACCACCACCCAGGACACCACCACTGCCCGGCAGAGGTGCAGTGCTTCTCCGACCATCACCCCGTGGACTCGCCCAGCCCGGAGCCGGGCGGACCGGGCTCCATGCACAGCATCTCCAGCGAGATGTGTGGCCCCGGCACACCCTACACCACCGTGTCCCTCAGTGACAATGGATACTCCAACCAGCTGTCCCAGCCCTCCTCGGAGCTGAGCGAGGGCACGGTGTGGTAATCCCTCTGACAAACTATAACTACAAGGCACTCTTGGACTACGAAGGCTCTTTCTTTTTTGTTCCTTTTTAAAATACACATTAATTTATTAATTCATGTATTTAATTATCTATTTAATTATCTATTTATTTATCTATTTATTTATCTATTTATTTATCTATTCCTATTATTTTACCCACTCCTGAACTGAGTTGCTTGCATTTCTGCTGAGCTATATATATTTATAAATCTCTATATTTGTATGTCAATATGATTCTTTATTGACTCGCCAATGAAAAGAATGTTGTTTTTAAAGAACTAGGTGAATTCGACTTGTTACATTCATACAGGCTGGGCCACACTGATCAAGCAATAAACAGGTACATTTATCCGCAGAATTATGTTTTTTTCTTTTTCTTTTGTGTGTGTGTGCGTGTGATCCCTAGATAATTTCTGCAATATATTTGACATAATTGACCTTAAAGTATTAATGTGAAAGTGCATTGCAGCATTTTAAGAAAATCCCATTTCAGTGTTTTACGTATTCTGACATGCAGCACTCTCTCTCCATGAGTTTGCATCTACAGAATGATTAAATCATCTAATAAGAGATTATGATTGTGATGTGTTGAATACATATGACCAAAAAAACTCTCTCTCAGGACCGTGGAAGCATTGCTTTGTTCTATTTTTATTTGCCAGGCATATACTTTAGTTATTTGATTTTCAGCACATGTTTGCCTTCAAAAGGATATCTTTACAAGTCTGAACATTTTATACGTAACAAAAACTATTTGAATTTCATGTGAGATAAATCCAATCTTAAATATAGAGTGATGAACAACTGTAAGGAACAGTCAATTGTTTACCTAAAGCTCCAGTATTCGGGGGGAGGGTGGGGGGGATTGAATTCCCACTGTGTAAAACCTGTGTAAATTCAGATGGATAAACCATTTATTGCAAACAAACCAAACTTTTGTAGCTGTTCTATTTATGTGGTCAATCGCCATGCTAGTTTGTATTATGTCCTCATTAAAAAAACTGAAAATAAATTCCTGCCATACGACACTAGTCTTCTTATTCACTGAGGGCACCTGGTTAAAAAATGTCCTTTGCAATTTGTTTAACCTCCAAGACACTTTTTCTATTGATCAACATTTTTTAACAATTTTAGTAGCACCAATGTTTTTTCATGAGATGCACGTTCACAGCGACTCTTTGAATAAGACCAATGTTTGGGACCGTTCACCGTCTAATATAACACATAATCCTCATTGTTAGCCCATTTCTACAAAGATTATGGACGAAAATTGCACGGCTCATTCGAGTATGGGATTCACTTTAATATATGTGAAGGGTCAGGGGTATCCCTTCAACACGAGACCCACAATTTGTACACCCACACGCAATATTTTGGTTCGACTTTTTCAAAATCTGTTATTTTCTGTTGGTAAGGACTTTAAAACAAATCGGAACAGGACCTCTGCAGAGAGGGTTTGCAGCGCCTCTTTCCGCCGCTGCATCAACAAAGCCTTAAGCTTCTTATTGTGGTGTTAATGACAGTGCTGGATAATCTAGGTGAGACATCGAGCCAGCGATCAATAAACGTTGCAATGCAGGAGCCGCTGACCAGGTTTTTGGGATCATGTTGGTGAGCTGCTGAGATTATGAAGTGGCTGATGCCAGTGCAAGGGACATGCCATAGAAAGACGCGTTATTGCATACAACGAACCGTGCGGGTGCGCGTGCAAAGTCCGTGTTGGTACAAACTGTCGATTGTCCATTTCAATTTTTTCCAGATCATTTAGAGAGCGGCCCGGCTGGGGCACGCGCCTCTGCCAATAGCAGGACGGTCTGAAATGTCACCTCAGTCACGCTGCGGGGGTATCTCTGTGAGAAGAGAGAGAAATGGTTGATGACCACGGGTGAATATTTCAGAGTCAGGGATAGGTGAGGAGAGCGGGCAGGACTCACGTTGAACATCGAACCGCCGAGCAGCGAAGGAGCAAGAATTGTTGGGGGGAGGGGCAGGGGATTCGGGGAGGGTCAAAAACCATGCTCATTGCAGAAAAATACATATGGAGGAGTTGGCTTGGATTTTACCGTTTAGTCACCGGATTATAGAATCCAAATTTCTCAAAGACAGAGGGTGAAGAAGTCGGAAAGGGGGGTTGCATGTACGTCGCGGCTGAACAGCTTTGAATAAAGCCCAAATGTCTTCATCTTTATCATCAGCAGGCCACATACGATACACAGTTTCATCAACTCTTGCTCTCAAACGGCTTAACACTGTTAGCAAACCTTCAAAGGGAAGTTAGTAGTAGCGCTTTCGCTTTTTGCGCCATTTTTCCCGCGGTGGATTGATCTACATTGCCCGTGCCTATGAGGACAGTGTATCGGAGATAGCCACAAAACAAAACAGTGTCCATGTCGATGGCAATTAAGGGAGCCATCACTCAGTGCAACAGTGTGGCTCGCCGCTGTGTTTTCCGTAGAGCTCAGACACAGAGGAATTGGCTACAGAAGCAATACTTGTTCGTGGGATTGATTCATTCTTGGTGCACATACTGTATGTAGAAGAATTTAAATATCACCAGCCTTTACCTAAATTCTTTCCTGTAGTGTAAATTAATTCACTTGGTTTGTTAAAAGATAAATGTGTCTATATATATATATGTATATATATATATATGTTTACACCCCATGTCAAAGTTGAAAGGTGCAAAGACTAGGGGAGTCTGGGAATCTTTTGTTCCAGGTCTGAACTATGCACTCCAGCAAGTAAGTGCATAGGACGCCACAGGTCAATCAGGCACCGAACTTAACAGGAGCGCCAGATCGTAGGAAAAAGAGCACAAGCAACAAGAGACGCGCAACACACAACCCTTCCCATCCCTCACACACGCTGAACTGATTCCTGACCTGGCCTTTTTATACCTGTAGTCTCCGCCCACACCCTGACGACGAAAACGGACACTCCCCCCCCCCCCCCCCCCCCCCAAACCCCGACTTAAAAACCCCCCCCCACACACACACACACTGACTTAAAAACGCATTATAGCAACGTGCACGCTGCACACACGACAGGCGGCGCACATGACCACTGACCCACACGGGTCAAAGAAAAATGTCTGATGAACTCCACCAACGCCAAACAAAAAGCCCAAAACTCCTCTTACCCCTCCTCATCACGCCTCTCAGCCTTAATTAAGGCAATTGGAGGCAGCCGGTGTCCCGTGGCTGCATCTCCAGGTGTGCAATCAATGAGCATGAACAGGCGCAGCTACTTTAGAAACCCGAACAATAAAAAATGCCCAGTGTCCGAAACTTTGTCGCATTCTGTGAATCGCGGCCCGTAGCATGGCCCATCATGTGTCGCCCATGTTCTGTGTTGGGAGATAAAGTAGCGCGTGCTGCCCATCGGCCTAATCTCTGTTTACCTGAACAAAATACTTTGATGAAGAGAGAGCTCTGCAAGTCAAACAGGAGGCCACCGAATCAATTAAAATCTATCCTGCAGTGATTAGGGCGACTGTCGGATAAACAAAGTACAATTAAGGTTATTTGTGTTGTGTACGCAGAGTTTTGCTACAAATCGGTTTCCAAAAGTATGTGTCCGTAAATATAAAATATTCCAATCTAAATCCTAATCCAATAAAGCCAAATCTAATTCGAATTAGATTTGGCATTTGACATTCTGCGATTTCTGTTTCCCTTTATTCCCATGCACAGTTTGGCCCAATTCACTCGTCTCAGTCTTTTCGCGCTACTTTCTTTGCCCAAAGGCTTGGCATAGTCCACTTTTTGCATGAAAATCATTCACACATACAGTTTTATAATCAATGCCCACAGTAATAGGATTCCTCTGGCCATGGGCAATTAATACAGTTTTTCTCCTTCCCCCGCCCCCCCCCCCTCCTTGCGCTGATCTCAAAGCTACGAGACATTGGCTTCTCTTCATTTGCATATTTATTGCATTGGACTCAAATCTGCCGAGTGATTGATGTGGAGCCTGCCTCCTGAATTTTTAGCGGCCCATTATTATGAAAGAGAGAGAGGGGGGGGGAGGGGGGTGGCAGCATGTCAGTGTACTTTTGATTAAAGTTGAAGAGGCCAGAATCCTAAGAGTTCCCCCACCTACTTTCTTCTCCTGCAGAGTTTAATCTGTGAGGCCAAAGTGCCGGGAAGATTTTCAGCATGTTATAGATACTGTCGACTCACTCTCTCACACTGCTTCGTAAGCAGACACAGTGTAGGCTGGTGGAGATTACTATTCACGGTTTCTTTGCAGTGCATTTTACGAAGATGGAATGAATCCTTAATTATTCTATTTGTTATCCGAGGAGTTGCGGGTACTGTACCTTGGCAAAGAATAGTGTTACTTTCATTTGAAAGCGAAAATACAATCTACACCTGCAATAACCCGTGAACTGATCACGATTGACAGGCGGCGCGTTAAATAGCGAATAGAAAGGTACCCAAAAACAATCTACAAAACAAATGAAATATGTCACATTGGGGCCCAGAGAAATGTTGTGTCTGACCCTAACCCTGATTTTTCACAAACTATGCGACACATTGCATTTACGCGGAATTCCTTCCGATTTAGTAGACGTAGCAGGAACCCGGAGACAAAGGCGGTTGACGCTCCGTCCAAACATCTCTGTCAGTCTCGGACGCCGTTCGCTGACACGATCCGCCACGTCGTCAAGCACAATGATTTCCCCCGGTCGGCCGCTTTTTGTCCTTCGGAAGCCAGAGGACACCGGTCACAAATCCCGCCATTCCACGGGGGGGCCCTGCGAGAAGCAGTAAACCAACGGTTCCGCAGGGAGTTGGCTTTAAACGCTCCACCGCCGCGCCTGTGATGTATGAATTTTAATGCGCCGCACCTCTCGGAAGGGGCCACCGCTGGACCGGTGTTTGCGCACTGCCAAACTCTTTTAGTCAGCAACTCTGTGCAAACCGTGACACACAACGAGGCACGCAGTGCGCGCGTACGCTGCAGGCTGCGGCTGCCATTCCGCATGGTTTTGAAACGGCCATTCGAAAACATATTCCATCCTGGGGAGACATGATGCGTGTTATTACACTGTCAGCCGCCGCACACCTGAGATGCAGGTACTATTTGTATTTTGACAGATTGGGTTGTTCTATTTAAAACTTCCAACAGTACCGCTGAATGCACCATCTGTGGTCTTACATACCGGCAAGGGGACTATGATTGTAGGTGATGGCAACCTTCCTTATTGTAATATTCTGAATTTCCCACAAATCAGCCAGTTGTTTTGGATAATTTGCCAAAAATGGCCAAAAAACCATGACGGCACTAGAAACAAAACGATCCTCTGGGGAGAGTAAATGATAGCAGATTCAATCTGGAGCAAAGTGGCAGACCAACAGTCGGACCTCAGCATCCCACCGTGTTTAGCGACGCTTAGCTAGTCTGCGCTTGCCTACTCTTCCAACCTTCCATACACGTGGATCTACTCGTGTGCGATTTCTATCCCAGTCAATGACCTATGGTAATAATGACTGTGATGTATGGCTCGGGTGATGTCACACCTTGGTGGCTGACCTTTCCCACTTTCCCCGTGCACTGAGCGACCCTCAATGCCGGGCCCCGCCCCTCCCGTTCCTGCACCGGCTCTATTCACTGGGCCTCCATCCTCCCCCCCTCGCCCCGCCTCCCTTGCATCTTGTCGTCGGCTTGATATACGTGGCTCGCCACACTCCAGTGGCTCCATGAATGTTAATGTCGGGGGGGGGGAGGGCGAGGGGAGGAGAGGAGAGGGGAGGAACGGCTCCGTGGTGGAAGGAACAGATTCACCTGGTCTGCATCGGAAGCCACAGGGAGCTTTATTTGTATATTATTATTCAAACCGGCTAAGCTTATGGTATTATCTGAGACAGATTTACAGCCAAGTGCACGAGCAGCAGTATTGAAGACAAACAGCAATTATGCACTGAGCTACAGCATGACATTGATTAACCCCTTCAGACTGCAGACAGACTGAGGCACTTTGTGGATCTGTTCATTCAAACCAAAAAAAAATAACAGATTAGAACATTTTGTAGGCCAGGAACTTGTACCTTCAGACCTTTGTCCTGCTCTCGTGCCCTCCTCGTCTTGTGCCAACAGACGGTTCTTGTTCTGGCGAATTATCCCTCCTCTCTGTCATATCTTGGTGTTCGTACTCGGTCCTCGGCCACCGTTTACCGAGCTCTGGCAGAATGATAATCGCAGGATGCTGTAATCTTTGACCCTCGTGGCACATTTCAAACGCAGATCGGAGATTAGGCCTCTCGTGCAGCCGGCTGACAGGCCGCTTCCGTGCCCCTGGACAGATTCACTGCCCGACTATAAGTCCACCGGCTGGCCTCCCTGCATTAAAGGCATAATGCATCACTTCGGCTTTCATTTTTGATCTATTGATGAGAATTGCTTCTCAGAAGTCCCGTTTGCCCTTCATAATTTAGGTCAATCAGACGTTGTAAATCATCAAAGCTTGGCCTGCGCGGTAAAAAGCTCACTCAAAAGCCCCGCCATCCAGAACCTACATGCAAAAAACGGTCCATAGCTGCTAGCTATACAGTAGCTTAAATCCAGTGAATTGTATGGCAGCATTTTACGTTAACTAAAAATCAACTGTTCTCCTAACCATTCATAACGTGCGATTCACAAGCTACCACTTGAGTTCTGTGAGGCTTTTACTGAACCCATTACAATACAGGTAATAATCTAGATTGTGTCTTAATTAATAAGTTGTGACTCAAGTAAAAAACATGAAAGGATTATCAATTGGTGTGAACAAACCCACATTTTAAACGTCTGTGATTATATCCTTTCCTTATAATCGGTGTGTTGTGCAAGCACGTATAATGTCCTGCGCACGTACTTTTACGTCAACGTCAAAGGAGTTCAGTAATTCATCGGATTTCCTTCTGGATAAAGACGTGGATACGCAGCCATCAAGCCACGAACGTGCCCGTGTGAAAACGACAGATTTGCGTCACGGAGGCTGGTGACCCAGAGGTCATCTTAAATGACCGAGATCAGAACGCCACCAACGTGTCCCAATCCCAACGAGATGCACGTGAAAGGTGTCTTACTGGGACCGTGCAGCCGCACACTTGGCGCTATGGTGGAAACACGCGGAGGCGGACAGAAAGACAGAGAGACAGGCGGAGATGAGATGAGCTCTTCAGAATCTCCAGGCTGAGAGGAGGAGGAGGAGGAGGAGGAGGAGGAGGAGGAGGAGGCCAGCTGGGGCCCGGCGCTCCCTCTGTGCCGGGCCACTCTTTGTCACGGGCAAAAGACTCTTGTTTTCCGGCGGTAATCAGACAGCCCTGGGGCTCTGTAAAGACCCTGTTCGCTTTTCATCTCAACTGTTGCGCACACCCTGCTAATTGGAATCCTGCAACTGGGTCACAGGCATTGTCTCTCAAGTGCCGTCAAGTCACCGAGACGCATTGAATGTGGAATTATGGTCGCCTCGGATGCATGATTGAGTCTCTCCCCTGCGCTATCTTAATGCCTCTATTTCAATCTCATCACAGAAACGATGGCGTATTTTTTGTTTTTTTTTGACCAGATATTTTGTGCTGTTCCCGCCTTCCTTTCTGTCGAAGCTCTGTGGCCAGCCGTCGCAGGGGTACGGAAACTGGAAAATAGGATAAACCATGGAAAAAAAAAAAGAAAAAAAGAATCAAACATAAGCTGGACTGATGCGTTTCAATTTTTTTTTACGCCAACAGAATTTCGATTGTGTGACAAAAATAATTGTATTCATCAACATTATAAACCGGAGAAGGGAACTCACACCGATTTGGTGCAAGTCTCCCCACACAGAAGCTTCTTCTCGCCACTTCAGTGGTCGAGGACCAACCTGATTCTGCAGTTTGTCAGTGATTAAAAGAAGAATTAGCCTAGCCTAGCGTCCCACCACAAATGAGCGAAAGCCTCTGGGACACCAGAGAGACCGAGCAAGGCACATTTCCAATTATACCAACCAAATGACTAATTTTCTTATTGGGCCTCGGTATAATTGTGGTGGGTATTGGGTGCTTGCAACTCAATTTGTCTTACATATTTGTTGGTAGGACGGTAATAGAGTTGACAGAGCCAAGGGGATGACCCGAATGAACGAGAACAAGTCAAAATAAAAGAATAAAATGAAGGGGATGAGATGGATCCCCTCAATATTTGTTTGATCTCCTTCGTCCTCGTTAAGACTGTTGAAGCTTAAAAGCCAGGAAGAAGAAGAAGAAGAAAATGCCACTTCCATCATCTGTGGATTGAGGAATCGGAAGACTATCATTTTCGAGTAATCAGGAAATGTCTCCCCTGAGTCATAGACTTTGCTCTGGCTGTTTAAATTAATGAGGTTTCCAGTGACGTGATTATCTATCCTGAGGATCATCAATATGTAAAAAAAATAAAAAAAAATAAAATGAAAATGATTCAATTACGGCGCATTCCTAGAAAGATGACTCGTTGCTGAAATCCGCTGAAGCACATCAAAAATGTTTGCACGAGTACACTTCAACCTAAGTTAGGTAAGCTTTATTAATTTTGCACACATTTAGAGCTCGTCACTGTAAATTCTTCTCCGTCCTTCTATTAGAAACAACCAGTCACTTATAAAGCAACTGGACCACACCTCAGCATTGGCACATATAAAGTACAGCATTTGACCATGAAGCCATTTCACATTGTCACCGTGGCTTTCTTTCAGCCAAGCACGACACATTGATCCATTGGTTGGAATATCGCACGACGATGCCATTTTGCTCCTTATGTTCCTCGAGGCATAAGAAAAAATACTTTTATGATACAGTTTCCACCCTTCGCCTGTCGATTTGTAACAACATCAGTGGGGAGACGTGCGATCCATCGCAGCAAGCTGCTTTCAAAAATGTATATTAAAAATAAGTAATATTTCATATGCACAAAAGGTACAACATCAGAACAGAATAGTTAGCGCGGATCACCGTAGAATTAGAAACCGCAACGTACAGCAGAACTCAAGTAATTCAAAAAAGGTTGTTTTTTAGAAGAAAAAAAAAAAATCTGTAACACAATTGTTGCCAAGAAAAAGTAACGCAAGGGGCGAAAAAGACAAAATGAACAAGCATGCTTTTATCCAGTACCATTATCAATTCCCATTATCATCTCAGTTATTACTGCTTGTATCACTGGTATGTGTGTGCGTGTGTATACACCTGTACGGTAGACGCAACGGTAAGAACCGTGCTGTCGGTTGGGTTCCGGGTGCGTTGCGAGTGTCATCAGTAAAGTGCATGTGAAGCAGCATGTGTGCGCTGTGTGAGTGAGAAGAGAAGGGACAGCTGTGGTTTTGTTTGCGAGGCTCGCTGCCCCTCGCTCGCTGCAGGGCGACTGGGAAACAGTCGGGGTCTAAAAGGGACCTCATCCCGGCCCCCCGCCGGGCTCTCCCCGTCCAAATCTGTTCTGCTGCGCCCCATCTTTGTTCAGTAACTAAGTGCTCCCCTTCACGCAGGGATTCGAAGCCCCCCCCCCCCCACCGCTTCTTTTTCTCCACCGGCTAATGCCCCTGGTAATATGTTGTCATTGTCGCGCCGGTCATCAACACACTTGCCAATCTTAACAAGCACATGTCACAAACCAAAGGTGCAATTTTTAATTTGACAACTTTTAACATTACTGGGTGCGCACACCCCGCTTCCGAAAGGATGGAGGCGAGCGCTTATCACGGAAGCCTAGACGTCAATTTGAGCCGACTGCGTAAACACGCTAATTACACGTTAGTTGCTAGATATTTCTTTTTTTAGTCAGCTTGCAATTGCACTTAAATTCAAAACACACGGATTTATCTAAACACCGGCGTACACGTAGGACAATCTACAAAGGGTTATGAATGACGTCGGTCGTCCCGACGCTTGCTAAGTGAGAGTCATTGCTAATGGTTCATCAGTAACCTGGCGGCTGCCAGGCGCCATCGCATTAGCTCTTCCAGTTTTCCGGCTCAGGCCTCGGCACCGGCCGCGGCCCCGGCTGTTGATGCAGCCAGGCCGAGAGGGCGGGAGAGGTTCGGACTGCCCGCTAGGAGGAGGCCGACGTCTCCATGGTGGAAAGGATACGGACCACCTCTGTCCTCTGCGTGGGTGAGATGTGCTGGGTCATGTGCACAATGGAATCCATGGCGACCTCCGGGTTGGCTTGGACCAGGCTAAAAACAATGGAAAAACAAAAGAAAATGACGTCAAAATGGTGCATGGGTGATATTAGCAGCAGTGCATAAACTCCAACGCCACAGCGAACGTATCACCGTTTAGGATCCTCACCTGCGAATCTGCTTGAGGATGTGATCGCGGCGGATGTACTTGATGTTCTCGTCGACGACGGACCTCGCGCCCTCTTCCTCGGCCAATTGCCTCTCCAGCCATCCCACCACCTCTTCGTTGTTATCCCACAGATAGGCCTAAAAATCCGGGGAGGCACGGTTTTGGGAAGAGGAAAAACGAATTGAAATATTTTTCTTAAGCTTTTAAACAAATGTAATAATAATAATAATAATAATAATAATAATAATAATAATAATAATAATAATAATAATAATAATAATAATAATAATAATAATAATAATAACAAAAAAAACCCCAGGTAACGATAACAAAATGGAATGCATACCGCATAATCGGACACAATATTATGACCCGGCACATAAATTAAAACAACCCAAATGGATGGACGGGCACGAAGTGGGGGCCCTGATGTTTTGTTGACTGGACCTGACAGGGGGCAAAATTTGTATTCATGAGAGCCGGCATCTCCGATTCCAAACAAAGCCGGGCTGGAGGGCTTAGCCAAGATTCGGGGGTGGAGGGGGGTTTAATGGGCTCTTGCCTCTTTTTTTTTTTTCCACGAGCAGTCCTGCTTGAGGTCCGCGAGAAACAGTTAATGCGGTTATTAATCATTTTTAATCTGTTTGCTTTTAATTAAGAAACAGTGTGTTGCTCTTGCTATCTGCGTGTGCCAGGGCTGTGATTAATTGTGGCTTAAGACAGCCCCGGCCTGATTGGGATATAATATTAGCTAACAAGAAGGACACCTCTTAGGAGATCAGTGACGCCGGGGCCGGCTCCCGTCACCCCCGCGGCTGCTCCACCGAGCCACGAGGAGCCCGCATTAACGCCTCTCTGAAGGATGTTTATTTTCATTAACTGCCAGTTATGACTTCATTCGTATTTAATCGCAATCATTAAAAAAAAAATAAAAAAAAATAGATGCTTTTTAAAGGCGGGCACACCTTGTGGGTTAAGGGGCGGGTGTTAGAGAGAATAAAAAAAACAACAACCCTGTAATCGTTCACAGGGGCGAAAAAAGGTGTTGGTTGCTTGGGCGCTTCCAAAACACATACGCGAAAACACATCAATCTCAGATTTTATTTACACCCCGAGCAGTTACTCGTCACAAAATGCGGGATATGAGGCTATGGATGCGGGAAGAGGAATGAAATGTGACATTTAAGAAGAAATCAGAAATCGGGGTTTGTTCTTTGACCACTGGGCTATGAGAGTAAACGGATAGGGCACCTTTTTGCTCCTTCAGTCACTTATCTTAAGCACACTTCGGATTTTTGGGGAATATTTTGGTCATTTTACCCCTTTGTATTACCACTCAAGAACTGGAATGTTGTGCTGGGATAAAAGGCCGAAGTAAAGTCACGATAACCGACTTCTGTTTGACATGGCCTTCTAAAAACTCTGGCAGCGTCGTCCTCCTTCACTGATTCCACTGGCTTAAAAACAAACAAACAAAAAAAACACAGACACTTGGAGAGACACGCCACTTTTACCTTGACGGCACCCTCGGCCTCCACGAACCAGCGGCGCAGCATGGCCTGGATCTGGCCGTCGGTCAGCTCGCTGTTGGCGGCATGGATCTTCTTCGACACCGTGTCCTCCAGCAGCAGGCGCCGCAGACGCCAGTAGAAGAACTGGCGGGACGTCTGCCATTCCAGGATATCCTGAGCAGAGGGCAAAGGTGCGCCGCGGCCGTTACCAAGAGCTAATGATCATCCAGGTTTAAGGCGTTCTCAGATGACTACGTATAGGGAAGCCAAATATAGATAATTGTTCTCCTGCGCAAACACACGCAGGGGACGGCCCACTGAGGACGAGGCATATCGGCGTGGGTAAAAAAAGACTTGTACGATAGAGAGCTATTTCAGTTTTTAAATAAAAAAGGGGATGTTGAAATCTGTTCCATGTTGTTTTGTGGATTTGTTTGCTGAACGTGTAACACTTGCAACGCAGATACATGCGTGTGAAACAGAAACATGTTAATGTATGTATTATACCTAATGAGTGCAGATTTCTTTACAGACCAGCTCAGTGAGTCCACGAGTGAGTCCATATTTTTTATGGAGTAAAAAAAAAAAAAAAAAAAACCCCTCTGCCATCCATCCGTGAAACACCCTTCTGGTATGTATTATACCTAATGAGTGCAGATTTCTTTACAGACCAGCTCAGTGAGTCCATGAGTGAGTCCATATTTTTTATGGAGTAAAAAAAAAAAAAAAAAAAAACCCATCTGCCATCCATCCGTGAAACACCCTTCTGGTCAAGTGAACAAAACGTGTGTGTGTGTGTGTGTGTGTGTGTGTGTGTATGTGTGTGTGCGTGCGTGCGTGTGCGTGCGTGTGAAAGATGGGCCTGGGATGGCACAGGATGAGACGGGGCCTGCCCGGGGCTGCTCCGTGGCCACTGAGGTGATTGACCAGGGTCATCAGGAGATAATTATGAGGACGGGTCTCGGCAGCTCGGCGAGACCAAACATTATTCACCGGGCAGGTGCAGCAGCAGCGGCGGCATATAGGCCGCACTTCCCCCGCCGGCTCTTCAGGTCATTCGCACACCGCACGAACGTGCGGTGGCAATAGACGATAGCGTTTAAATAAAACAGTGAGAAGAGGGAAGGAAAAAAAAAAAAAAAGTGGATTTCTCACCGTGATCACACCCTTCTCTTGCATGCGCCCCGGGGTGTCGTGGAGGTCGGCGAACTGCACGGCCACCTGGTGGTAGATGGGCAGGAGGAACTCCTCGCGCTCCTTCAGCTTGGTCTCCAGCTCTTTGCGATCGGGCGGGCTCAGCTCGGGGGTTCCTGATGGGAGTTATGAAAATAATCTCTCGAAACTCCTCCACAAATACAATCGCTGGCCAAAAGGACTGTGAGTCGTATATTTGCACATTTTACAAGCAGACTATATGGACAGAAAAAAAATTGCACACTGCCCTAACAGTCCTGACTGAACTGGAAGCGGCCGTGAATGCACACCCACTGGTCGCTGTCACCGAGGACGAATTTCTGTCAATTCCAATCTGCGAGACCTCATACGCTCCCCGCCCTTCCACCCGCGTGCCCAGAGCACCACGCCCCCCCCCGGCAACTGCATCGGACCGAGGTTCCTCCGAGCCGCGACTTAAATCGATAGCCTGCTCTGGGGCGACGGGGGAGCGGGCGATTGATCCGAGCCAGCGGTGATTGACACATCTCCCGGGGGACAGCGGTGAAGATGATACAATCAACACCAAAAAAAGGACCACGGCGAGAGCCCCACATGCTCCCATGCTGATATATGGCTGCTGACTAAAAAAATAAAACAGAAGGAAAGAGGGAAGGACTGCCGTTGAGGACAATCACGAGAGGGGGGGGGGTTGGCAAATACCGCGAAATACCCTTTTCATTCAAGGTTTAACTGGAAGACTCACCCAGCTTTTCAGCCAAGCCCATGTAGATCGGATCTACTCTCCTCATGGTCTTCACCAGGTCCTTCCTCCTGAACTTGATCTCCACCGTGCCCTCGGGCTCCAGCACTCCGCCTCTGGAGACGAGAGGGGATTTCATTGACAGAAAAAGGCTCTGCCCGTGAAAACGATTCCCGACGGCGAGGACCACGGACCCTCTTGGCTCGCCCCACTCACCGGCTGTCCTTGTCGGCGTACATCTCCATGTGTCGAGGGTTGATGGTGGGGTCTATGACCACCCAGGAGCCTCCTCTCAGCTCGGCCTGGGGAGGAATGTAAACCAGCACGGGCTGCTTGTATTCCCGCAACCCGTCCACGATGTAGGCGCCGAACTTCAACACCTGATCGTACATGTCTGGGAAGGAACGATTGGCAAGGTGAGCGGCTGGACGGATTCATGGCTGGTTACCGCGGAAGCAGCAGCGGGTACCTTTCATCCCCCCGGAAAAGCCCCTCCAGTTGGCGAACACCATGAGAGGCAGGCCCTCTCGGTTCAGGTCGTGGATGGCCTGGGCGGTTTTGAAGGCGGAATCCGGGAACCACACCTGCCCCGCCTGCTGGATGATCTGAACACACGAGCCAGGACAATTCAGCATCAGCGCGCGCTCAAATATGTCATTGTACAGCGCATGCACCGAGGGCTCGACCCGCACCTTCGCTTCCGAGTCCAAGTTGGCCGGATCGGCCGGGATCGACAGCTCCACGGACCTGGTCTCCACCGCCACCACTCCCGTGGGTATCCCGCCCAGTCTGCGGAGAAAAGGGCCTTTCAGCACCGACGTCTCCCAAAAACACCTCCCGCGGTGAAATCGTCAGCCGCGTGCACGGACACTTGCCGGCATTCTTACCTGGCTCTGCCCACCACCACACTCTGAGCCCAGGGCTGCATGATCTCCATGAAGGAGCCTTGGTCAAAGAACCCACTCTGCCAGGAGCCCTTCGGAGCTTTACATGTGCAGAGGTGAGGGAGAGCAGCGAAACAGGGGAAGAAATCGGAGTTAGTCACAGGAAACTGGAGCGAATCCTTTTTTTCAGAAAACATCACTTGCCATACTTTTTGAAAAAAATTCAAATATCCCCAGCTTTACTTCACATGCCATCAGAGGTTATGTGCTTTGTTTTTTTTTATTTTTTTCCCCCCTTCCGAATCTGTAATCTCGGCAGCGACCGTGACGGATGACTGTATGAGGAGGCTGGCTCAGCGCCGTTACTGCCTGAGAAACATGGCCGGCCTGGGAGGTTACCACTCCATTAGACCTCGCCACTCATCACTACCGGAGACGTTGACTGGCCTCCCGCGCGGTCCACCGGTCTCTCTGCTGTCCCGAACTGTAATTGCACTCACGCGGAACCTGCTCGGTCCTGACCCGCAGTGTAAAAGACACTGCGACCATTTTGCTCCCGTCTACATCCTATAGCTTTAGCAGTAAGGTGCCTGTCTTCACTGTTTCCCTATTAGTTTCTCTAATGTAATGAACTTACACAGCTATATTAATAATATTTACTCTAAATGACACGATAATTGTCTATTTTAATCATTGCCATGGTTACATCCTCGATACTAAATAAGGCTAAACTACTTGGTTTGAACATAAATCACGATATGATGAAGCACAGATTTTCGGTGCTGCAAATCACTATTTTGTAATCGGATTGTCACAGCTTTCAAACTTTGAAGTAAAAAGCTATTAAAAAATCCTATTAGTATGGAAGTAGGGAAAAGTTTTGAGACTTTTGTGTTATTTGTGACGAAAAAAAAAAGCCACTCACTCTGACTGGGACGTCCTGACAACATCCAGCGCGGGTCATATGGAGCCTTGGTGGGAATGAACTCCACTAGCCGATCAATGGGATCCTTGGCACCGAGGATGGGCACTGGACTCGAATTACACTGGAGGAGGAGGATATTTTCGATTTATTCCACAGGCACAGCTCGCGACATTAGGCTCTGAACATGAGGAGAAGTCAGATAGTATGAATTCGGGGCGCAGAATTACCTTAGGCATGTAGGACAGCCACTGCAGCAGATTGAAGACTCCCTCAAAGTCGTCACAGACGGTGGAGTGGGTCACGCCATTGTTGTGCATGATCTGAATTCCCCCGAGCTGGTTGTTCGAAGTGTACACCTCTCTGCCCAGCACCTGGAGTTTAAACAAAAGAAAAGGGTGTGGATCTTACTTCAAAGGAAAATTCGAATATATTATTTATGTATATTAACAGTACTACGCTGTGTTGAAAACCTCTGACCGTCGGACGTTCGGCTCTGGCGTTTAGGGGCATAAACCACGGTGGAAAGGCGGAGATAATGAGGCTTTCACCACTTAGCCACGCAGTGCGGTGAACTGTTGCAGCTTTGCTCTTAAAAACTCGGAGCAGCAGAATTTTTTTTTCTGCACCATTTAATTAGGTGCAGATTTAGCCTTTAAACGCAGCTTCTATCTCTGGCCTCCAGTGGAGGCGACTGAGTTAATCTGCCGTTCCATTTTTGGGCGACCTTTGGCCGACGACGGGAGGTGTCGTCGCAGGGTTTCTGGTCCGAAATCGCACGCGGTCGCGCGCACATGTCGGGTAACAGCAGGGAGTCTGCGTTCCACAGCCCCTCTGTGTCGTCAATACAGGTGATCGGCAGCCAGAAATCTCTCGACCACAGGCCGGGTACGGACTGCGATTTAACAAATCCCCATTCTCTACTCTATTCACGTACATGCTGCACACCGACCCGCAGTCCCAGTCCCTTCAGTTCCCATCAGTCTTTGGGTTCTAAAACGTTCCAACTGTGACATGGCGCAGATCATTCGTCGCCCTCCAAGCCGCCCACCCCAAGCCATAAAATCCCTCACCCGGCCCACCCTATTTTCATAAGCAGCCTAGAACAGGTGGCGCGGCCCTGACACGGTGTCGTAAAAAAAAATATCAGAGAGAGGCTCAAGCCCTACCCTCGACGCTCACCTTTTCAGCCATCATTTACTTTCTTTATTACCATTAATGGTTATGTATCTGGCCACAAATCTGGGGCACTCTCCTAAAGCTGTCAGGGGGAGCCCGCGGGGCCCGAGAAACATTGCAATCACCTTGACATACACAAAAACCCCCGTGCCTCCGGCCGTCGCCGGCTTCATTAAGATTCCGCGGCGGGGAGAGGAGAGGAAGTGGGAGGAGGCGGCGGAGGAGGGGAAAGCGAGGGGACGACTGGATGCAACGGCTCGCTGGGGTGTTTGCGCGAGTAGTCACTGTCCGGCCCCCGTGAAAATAGGAGAGCTTTTTGGCAGCTAATGAAATGATGATCTCCGGGCGGCAGCCCCCTTCTCTCCATTAAGTCTAACTTAATAGCCAGGAAACCACGTGATAAATGAGTCGGGGGGAAAAAAATGAAATAAATAAAAATACAATTTCTTGCCGAAAGTCGCTCGTGAAATGTGTACCGTTTTTCTAATAAATAAATAGACTGTGTTGCAATGCATTACCTACACCACGTAGAAACTTGTCAGTAATCGTCACTGTGAGTCTAATCGCAGAAATTCAGCTTAACACGGGGGGGGGGGGGCAGAAACAGTTCCAGCGAATAGGTATGCCATTATTGGGCCATTTACATGATTTGCCATGTTGCCATCCGTCATCTAATTTGAAATGGAGTCATTTTAATGCACTGACAAGGAGGGAGAGTGGAAAGCAGGACTAGCAGGGAGTGAAGCGTGAAGCGCACGTACACACACGCGCAAACACACACGCAAAATCGACTGCATTCAGAAAAACAATTTGCCTCAGCAAAACTTCTTTTTGATTAAAAACAAATGATATGGGTGTCCCGCATTGCAGCCTCTGGCGTGTCACTCCATTTCTATGCAAATACATCTTCGTGGTTCGCGTTCAATTATTCCGCGACCAGCGACGGGCGGGCGGGCAGGCCTGTCGCGGGAGATCGGAGAGGGGAACGGCGGCAGAGGAGAGCGAGGCAGAAGAAAGGCCCAATCACCGAGTTGGAACAAGCCCCGAAAATAGCGGAGCACTTTCCTAATGTCTTTTCTTTGATATATATACGCGCACAAAAGTGTACCCTCTGTCATCTCATAATCCAGAACGTGAAGTTCCTTTTGATTCTTAAAAAAGAAAAAAGAAAAATTGACTGTGAAGTATAAGCATAAAAAAAAGGAAAAGAAAGTGCACTACCCACACAGCTCTTTGCCCTTCCTCTCATATTAGCTGAAAAATGTAATCGCCAGCTAATGAATATTTATGGCGGATTCCTCATTAAAATGCAGATGCATCAATTGTGCGAAATTCAAGGACGATTCATTTGCTGCTCGTTCGGTGTGACAGGACGGGCGCCGCACCGCCAATACAAAAGCATTTTGTTTTCAATCTCACACACTCGACATTGCATCGGGCAGAAACACACACACCATGAAGGGAATATGTGTAGATCTTTTTTTTTTTTTTTTTTTTACCTTGTTTAGCGCTCCGGCTCCGGTTAGAATAATGTGAGAGTTGTCCACTTGGATGGTCCGCTGTCCGAGCCTCACCAGGTAGGCCCCGATGCCTATGGCCCGACACGTGACCTATGGGACGACAATGTACGTCTATGAAACCGGACGCGAGCGCGCGTGCTCGAGGTCAATACTTGAGACGTGTTCGCAGCGGGGCTAATGAGGTGGCTGCATGTATGCGGGTGGTTTTCGGCACACGAGTGCGCCCACTTCGGGCCTCACCAGGTTCATGGTGATGATTTCATCATATGCCAGGGACGACTCTCCGGCTATCATCCCGGAGCCTTTCAGATTCTCCACGCCGAGCCCTTCATCCTTCCCGATGATGTCGGTGATCTTGTACCTGCGTGACAACACTCAAGCGGTATTCACTCTGAGCCGTATGCGTCCGTCCGACAGCATCCTCGTGGACTGCAATATGTGGGGTCATGCACACTTGATGGCGCAGCAGCTGCTTCCTTTAGAATCTATTTCCTCACCCGCAGCGTTGACATGTATTCACGTGTAATAAAAAGGGATTGTACCTGGATTCTCCCTCGTCCTCCACATGATCGCAATGCACAGAGTTCAGGGCCGAGACCTTCTTGTAATCCTGAGGCGTGAGGTAGAGATACTTGAAACCCTGCGGGGGGTGGGGGGGAATGACGTAATGAGCAACGAGAAAATGATGATTTTAGGTACAATAAAGACACGCACAACAAAGAAACAATGCTTGTGGAAGTAATAACTACATTACGGTACAAAAAATGAGAATAATAGTTAAATTCGTTGTTTGTTAGTATTTCTGTGTTCTCTTAAAAATGCAGAGCGAATTGTAGTGTGATGAGCCTGCGGCGGGGCTGACGGACCTTGTACGGGTCCACTGGATCTTGCCAGGCCACGTGGAACATGTGTCTTATTTCCTCGGCCAGGCCGATGCGCGCTCCGCTGTTGGCTGCGATGTAGATCCGAGGGATGCCGCTCTCTCGGGCCATCTCGGACGCCCGCAGGAACAGCACGTCCTCCTGGGGCCCGAACGAGCCGATCTTGTGCGTGATGTCATTACTTATGACGATGATCTCGCGCCCCGCCGGGTACTCTGGGGTGCGCAGGGTCATCCGCCAAGCCACCATCCCAATCTTGACGGACAGAGCAAAGGCGCTCTTATAGAAGAAATACTGACCATCTATGTCTATTGCGAACAAAACATATTGCGGATGTTTTTTTGTTTATGTTATAAATTTGGGGGTAACTACTAACGGTGTATAAATAATGAGATTAAGATCAAGTGTGAAATGCTGCACGTGTCATGCTCCGTGATTGACTGAGACCGCAGAATTTTATCATTTGGTATAAACGAAATCACTAGACACAGGTGTAGCGTGTCATTGCACATTCAATGATGCATCAAGGGAATCCATTCAGCGGCAAAGCACAGAACATTCATTCAGCGCCACAGCCAAAGAAACACAGAGACACCTACAGAGTAAGAAAGATATTGCATATTTTGAAAAGGGGTGCGAATATGTAAAAGGAAAGGGCCATTTTAAAGTAAACTTAATTTTCAATGTGTATTTGTGTGTCTTTTTTTTTTTTTTTTTTTTAAACTGACCTCATTGCCCCCTGGCAGTCGGTTCATCTGCACCAGCTGGCCCTGCGCATCCAGCACCAGCTCCGTGAAGGTGAGCAGCTCGGAAGGAAGGGGGCATTTGGGTAGGTGAGCAAAGGACTGAACCGAGTGCCACAGCTTTTTCAAAGCCTGGGAAAAAGAAATAAAGTCAGAATAAAAAGGACTAACTAGTCGGTATTTGTACGTTGCTTTTTCTCTTTATTTTTGACTGTACCTGTCTGAACATTTCTGGAAAGTCATAGACGTAGGTGGTGCCCAGAGACTGCGCCTGGAAGCGCTTGGACTGCAGCAGGTCCTTGGTGACATAGGGCGTGTTGATGAGCATGCCGTGCAGCGGCCCCTGCTTGTCGCCATAGGCCTGGAACATGATCTGAGACACACAGGCAAGGAAACGAGAGTCACTTACAGATGTTCTGACCTCTTTAACAACCTCGGGAGTAAAGCAACACAAATTGTGAATTTGTGCCAGGCGATGGCGGCGACTACGACTGCGACTACGTTAACAAAAAAAAAACAAAACACATTCATAGGTGTTGACCATCGAAATTGTAAACATACACACGGCATGTTTTTGCATCCCAAAAAATGCGTAAAATAGAAATATATGATAACTGGATGATGATTAATTGATGGGATGTTGGGTGGATCAGGTGCGACTTACCTGATTGGCTGTGGGAAGAGATATATTACTGAATGAATGGGCCATCAGGCCTTAGGGCCTCGTTGACATCAATACATCTTATAAATGGTTATATATTCTACCGCATAACTATTTCAAACACCATCTTTAACTTTACAAGAGGGGGCGGTCACATGTAATTCGTTTCCAGGATGGCGACCGAGCCCTTTGCCTGCCACCGGACAACACGCAGACGAGACGGAAGATGTGCGAGTGCCCCACCTGTCGGTCTTTGGGCCCCACCTGTCCCGTCCGGGAGTCGGTGACCTCCTTGTAAAGGCTGATGTCCAGGTAGTAGCCCGACTCGTTGGTGAGAAAGAGGCGGATCGGGATTTGCTTTCCCGTCGGGGTCAGCCGGATGTTGATCTTCAGTTCAGCCTGGAGCACACGCAGCTTCCACAGGCGGCTGCCGTAACGCATCACCATGGAGCGCACGGACTCCTCAATCTGAAGTTTGCGGGGTGGGGGTGGGGGGTGGGTGAGTGACTGATTTTCTTTTTTTCCCCTCGAGATGGTTGCGTGTGAGATGGTTTAACATACCTTTGATGGGTCCATGATGACCGTAGGGACAAAGTTGAGGAAGATATGGTTACAATCAGTTCGCACAGTTGTGTTGTTGAAAGCCACTTCCAGCTCGTCCATGGCTTCGAGCAGCAAGCGCTCGGCCTCATTGTGAAGGTACTCAAATGAGGCCTCCTAACGGCAGAACGGATAGATAGATATTAATATTTTGAATACAACTGCGCGAGGGCGAAGGGACACCGAGTGCCAAGAATGCGACTTGTTATTACCTTCGTAACCAGATCGGAGTGGCGAATGATGGCGCGCACAAAGAAGCGGTAGTCCGTGACCTCTGTGCCCACCTCCACCCGGGCTGCACCCAGGTACAGGTGCATCTTATGGTTGGCGCACGGGATGGCGGTTAAGGCAAAATTGCGCATGCGGTTGAGCTCCAGCTGGAAAGCCAGTGCCGGCTCCAAGTGACGGTAGATCCTGTCCTCCTCAAACTGTGGGGACAGAGGCAGGGCCAAAAATCACACAAAGCAACACACCAGGATGTTTGGGGTACGTTAATTAGGCTCGACTTTCCGAAAGGTTGTTGTTTTTGTTTTTTTAAAGTTTAGCCTCTCTGCCTCTTTTCCATTAAAAGCAGTAGTTCAAATAGGCAATTTCAGGAGCACTCGATTGATATGAGGCTAGAGAGACGCAGCGACTGAAATCACGGGCAATCTCCATCTCAGAAAGCCGCTAATGGGCGTCATTTCTCTTGAATGGAAGACATAATTAAAGAGTTCATTACTTTAATGAGTTTTGGTTTGTTATTATGGTAGTGAAACTATCAGGGGTAACGGAGAGGAAGAGACAGCGGGGACTGTGATAGAGTGAAACTTAGCATGGCCAAGGGGCTAAAAAAGCAGTTGTCTCCCAAATGGTTTTCCACCAAAAGCAATGGTGACATTTTTAAGGATTATAGTCGGTGTCACCAAAACGCGATGCATGTACTTTAAGGGTATATAAGGTTTATACACGTACCCGTCACAGTACGACACCGACATGGCCATTTCAACAATTATTTGGTTACATTTTTTTCTTTAAATATAGGGACTCACCTTGTCTCTGGCTCGGAATGTGAAAAATTTGGGAAATTCTCTCTGTGTAAATAAACAGAAAGAACGCGTTATCACGCAGCGTGAAAAGCTAGCAGGTCACTTTTAGGCATGCCAAACCTATTAGACACATGCACTGGATGTAAAGCCTAAATAGAGCAGGTGAAAATAAGCCGTCGTGAGCTCTGTTTGAATTGCTACGGGATATAGAATGAAGTACAGAGCAGTGGTGGTCAGGAGCTTGTTGTACATGCGGCGGATCCTATTCGCTGGAATCACCGTGTATCCATCCCAGAATTATAGAAATAGCCCGCATATTTACTGTAAACAGCACTCACTATGCTTATGAATAAAACATTGACGTCCTTTACGTCAGAGACGTTTGATCCTCTGACTGATGCCCGGTGGCCCAGTGCGACGTTATCAGATGCAGTGTCACACGTGCCGGGAACAATGCCAGGCCGATTGGAGACGCTCTCATCAACCGGCGGCCTCCATTATAACAGGAGGACCGCAACGGTGTAGGTCTTGGCGGCCATGATTTGTCCCCGTGATTACACGTCATACTCACAACGCAGTGAACTGGGAATATAGCGTTTTTGAGGGCAGGTTAATGACGGTGACGGCGGTTGGCGTGATTTGTTCCCATCACGGCCTGCGACACCATCAAAAGGAGAATCAAAGCCTATTGTGTGAATGACAACAGAGGGCAAAGAGCGGAGCGCTCCTCGAAATCTAATCCCGTCCTAAATCCCCGTCATTATCCCTTTCATGCACATTTTATTGTGTTTTTTTTTTTTTTTATAATGGGTCAAGCCCTGGGACGCTAAATATGGCCTGGTGTACTAAAGCACAATCAGCAGTATGTAACATAATTTGCCATGATCGGTGGTTTGATTCCTACGCGGCTCTATATACTGAAAATGAGTACATGTTTCTGTCGGTTTTAAGACATCTATTACAATATGGATATATGAAAAGAATATATATTTTTATTGATTTGGTAACAATTTTGGGGTAGGTTCTCTTTGTTTATGCCGACACCACAGAGCCAAATAAGCTTCCTCTTGAAATCAAGGAGCTGACGGGGCACTGCCTTAGGAGTGCCTGTAATATTTGAAATAGAGAATGACAATTGTCCAATGCGACAAACCAAAGAGGCTACCTGTCCTCATTTGACTCGACTTCCTCTACTCACGTGAAACCTTTGGTCCACCTCACAGTTGACTTGCTTCCTGAAATCCTGCCATCACAAATGCAGCAAAAGCAAGGCATGCAGAAAGACACAAACAGGGAAAACAAGCTAAATTTCAGGTGCAAATCAGAAAAAATATCACAGCAATGTCCTTCATAAATAGGTAACTACCCAAGTATTAGTAATCGGCAAAGGACAGATGCGGGGACAGTACATCGATATCATTTTTGATGCATGCTATTCATTACGACTGAATAGGTCACATGCATGGAAGCAACATTTTGAAGACACTTTGTCTGCTTCGAGAAGCATTCATTTACGACCTTCACCTTTTGAGCCACAAGGAAGGTCAGCCTGCGGATGCCATGTTCAAACAGCAGGGATTTCTGGGATCGATAGAGAAGGGAGAAAGAATTATATATAAAAAAAAAAAAATAATCAAGAAAAAAATAAAGATTCCGAATCGGAACCGACATTTTAAATCTCAAAAAGGCTTCGTCTGTGACGGCTGCCAACCTTTGAATGAGTGAAATCCCTGAACATGGCTGCCAGGCCATCGTCGTCGATGTCGCTGTCTGTCTTTATGGCCACATTCAGGATATGGATCGGTTCGTCCTGGACACTCTGGATGGAGGAAAAAAAACAAAAAAAAACACAGACATTTCAAAGGTGATGAACTCCCCCGCCACGAAGTAGAGAAATTCAAAAAGAAAAAAGCAAAACAATACAGTCACACATCAGCCAAGGCGTGTGATGCACTTGCAGTATCGCTCTATGGGCTTCGTTTAGACATGGTGAACAAAGCCACTTCACACCAAGACCACCTCACAATGAGTGGATATCAAATTGAAGTCAATATATCTGGGATGAGTTCACACATGTAATTAACACATATATATATAGATATATACATCTATATATATGTACACACACGTTGTTTCCAGGTATGCCAGGAGTCATTACCTTGCTGTCCTCTTCCCCGTACAGGACGGGATTACCTCCCTCTGGGAAAGTTGGACTCGGGGGAGGAGAGTCAGAGAAGCAACTCATCACGTCCATTATGTTCCTGTGGAGGGAGCACGCCATTGATCGCACGATTTACCGCCAAACAAAAACCAACCCCAAAGCGTACCCAGGCCTAAGATCTAGAGTATCCCGACTGACCTGGTGAACTCCTGGAAGGAGCGAAACGCCACCATGGCTCCCATGCGCTGGCAAGGCGGTGTGAAAGAGGTGTCGAGCAGAACGTCGCTCACGCTGGCCACGTGCACCATGCCGTAGTGGTTCAGGTTGGACGAGAATGACATCCTAGGGTTGTCGACAGAGAGCAATTGTTATGGCAACGTGCCCCTCCGCCAGACTCTCCTTGTGAAGATTCCCCATCCAGGTTTGAGAACATTCTGGATCCCTCTCAGCGTGGATTAAATACCAATATGTAGGCAAACAATTACAAGGGATTTCAAATGTAGCTGTAGAGCACTCTTAGGAAGTGAAATATGAGTGAGGTTCAAATTATAAGCGAGCGGTGACACCATTCAAAGAGGAACACAGTGACAAGAATGTGGCAGGGATATTTTAGAAAGACCCCGGGTTAGGCGGATTAAAACCCAGAAAATATCGCTTTAGCAGGAGCAAATACACACAAATTCACCCTGAAATCAGTCTTCCAAGATTCATAGGTGCCAGTGGGTGTTAGTCCTTCGATTGTCAGGAAAGCCGTTCCCATAACATACACCCAATGAGAGCCCTAGCAATATTTTGTGTGTCAAACCTGTCCTCGCTTCCCGCTTCGGAGACATTTTTCCCCTCAGCGTCAACCTCCTTGGATTGACTGTCTTGTGCTTCGGGGTCCCGGTTTTTAGTGTCCTGTAATCTAGTGTCCTTGGCCTTTGCCATGCCCAGGACGGGAGCAGACATTCTCCTGGCAGGACAGTCACAGGTTTCAGTGTGGGAGATTTTACACATTGCGCCCTCAATCCCCCTGCGCCACACGACCTTGAAAGTAATCCCCATTCTCCACAATACTGACGCACATACACAGAACGGCTGGGCACGTAACACTGTTTCACAAAGACACACAAACACGGACTCAAGCGCTCGACACAAAGGCTAAAGGCTAAATTGCCATGCTGTTGTCAGTTAGAGCGCTTCTCCGCCAGACGACAACTTGTTGACCTAATCACCAGAAGTATTCATTCCTAAATGAATTTCTGTTTTGATCAAGCGGCCCGAAAGTCTACAGTCACTAGTAGTCGATGCAATAAAAAAAAAAGGTTTACAATACCTGTTTAGAGTGGGGATGTTCCCTCTGCAATCAAACAACATTGATTACTTAGTGGTTAGTGGCAGGCATCAGGAGAGGAAGAGAGTCAAAGTGTAGCAATGTGTGTGCGCATGCATGTGTGCATGTGTGTGTGTGTGTGTGTGTATACCAGCGTGTCCTTGATATGCTGTTTTTTTGTATATATCCGTATCTAAATGAAAAAACCAAGCCCTTATTTTCCCAGCCTCACGACACACGTACACACACCGTGCAATCCTCTTCGTCCCATACCCTTAACGAAGGACCAATCACGTCCCACTTCAAACACATCAAACAAGCGTGCAATCAACATGAGTACGTGAGTATGTGATGGCATTCCCCGGGCTCCCACCGCTGACTGCAAAAGCGAGCTGAACTCAATGGTTTTAAAAAAATAAAAATAAATAAAAAAATCATGCACGCTGAAAAGCGACAAAAAGTGCGCAAACAGAAACATACACAGGTTCGCACAAGGACAAAACGAACACAATCACAAAGGTGGGATGCATAATAGGAGTGC